>APFE030839857.1:81188-108933 GCA_000404065.3 Pinus taeda
TCAGAACTCATGAAGGCCACTATGAATTCCTGGTCATGCCATTTGGTCTTTGTAATGCCCCTCTACTTTTCAGAGCCTTATGAACCACATTCTCAAACCATATCTCAGGAAATTTGTCCTTGTCTTCTTCGATGACATCCTCATCTATAGTTGCACTTGGGCAACACATCTTCAGCATGTAGATCTACTCTTGCAATTGCTCCGCAAGTAGAAATTATTCGTGAAGATGTCCAAGTGTTCATTTGGCATGGCAGAGGTAGAGTATTTGGGCCACATTGTGGGGTATGAGGGTGTCAAGGTGGACCCCAAAAAGATCCAAGCAATGCAGGAATGGCATCAACCTAAGACCTTGAAGAGCTTACGAGGATTTTTGGGTCTCACAGGCTATTATCGTAAATTTGTCCGCAACTATGGTCGCATAGTGAAGCCCCTCACCCAACTCCTAAAGAAAAATTCTTTCTTCTGGAATGAGGAAGCACAACAGGCCTTTACAGCTCTAAAAAAGGCCATGTGTTCCACTCCAGTTTTAGCACTACCTGACTTCACCAAATATTTCGTCATTGAATGTGATGCTTCAGGGACAGGTATTGGGGCAGTTTTAATGCAAGAAGGGAGACGGTTGGCCTTCACAAGCCAACAACTCAGTGGGAAGAATCAGGGCCAATCTACATACGAGAAGGAAATGACGGCCATCTTACATGCAGTCGACACCTGGCAACCTTATTTATTGGGGTGACATTTCCAAATCTGCACAGATCATCACAGTCTTAAATATTTTTTGGAGCAGCGCCTATCCTCCCCACAACAAAATAAATGGCTAGCCAAAATGCTGGGATATGATTATGAGATCATTTACAAGAAAGGGAAAGACAATAGTGTAGCAGATGCATTATCTCTCCAATTTGAGGACGAAAGTACCCTGCTAGCTATTTCCCTCCCCATTCCAGAATGGATTGAAGAAGCTCGCAGAGAATGGTTTTCACACCCCGAGCTCTCCCAACTCATTTCTCAATTATAGGCAGATCCAAATTCCACTAAGGGCTACTCGTGGCAGGATGATATTCTTCGCTACAAGGACAAAGTCGTAATATCACCAACATCCACCTTCAAAAGTCGCATTTTGGCAGAGATGCACTCATCTCCCATTGCAGGATATTCGGGCTTTCAGAAGATGTATGCTCGCACCAGAAGATCATTTTTCTAGACAGGCATGAAAAAGGACATCCTTACCTTTGTAACCGAATGCGAGGTCTATCAACGCCACAAAGGGGAAACGGTCAACACACCATGCACATTACAACCATTGCCCATTCCGGCATCAATTTGGACAGAAGTTTCTATGGATTTCATTACAGGTCTTCCAAAGTCAGGGAACAAGTCAGTCATCATGGTGGTTGTGGACCGATTGTCGAAGTATGCTCATTTCTTCGGTCTCCCCCACCCATTTACACCCACCTTGGTTGCTCAAACTTTCATGGATCAGATCTTCAAATTGCATGGCATGCCCATTTCTATTGTGTCCGACCGCGACCCGATCTTCACCAGCAATTTTTGGCAGGAACTCTTCAGAATACAAGGCACTCAACTAAAACTCAGTACTTCCTACCATCCGCAAACAGATGGTCAAACTGAAGCAGTCAACAAATGTCTAGAAACCTACCTTAGGTGTTTTACTTCAGAAAAACAACACCTTTGGGTACAGTGGCTACCTCTGGCAGAATGGTGGTATAACACCAACTATCATGCCACCACCAAAATGACTCCCTTTGAAGCAGTATATGGTCAACTCCCGCCTTCACCTACTTCATATCTCAAGGGCTGCTCAAAAGTCCAAGCAGTGGATCAACTCCTACAACACCGCGCAACTATGCTCACCCATCTTCGAGAGAACCTTCATCAAGCTCAGAACCGCATGAAGCAACAGGTAGACCAGCATCGCTCAGAGCGCCTTTTCAAGAAGGGGATCAGGTCTTTTTGCGGCTGCAACCCTATAAGCAAACATCACTCAAAGACAAGGGTTGTCAAAAGCTCTCTCCAAAATTCTATGGACCATACCAAGTACTTCAGCGCATTGGAGAAGTGGCTACAAGTTGGCTTTGCCACCTACTGCAAAAATCCATCCAGTTTTTCATGTCTCATGCCTCAAGAAAGTGATTGGGAACAATTGCAGAATTCAGACTAGTCTACCGGAATTGGACGAAGAAGGATCCATCTGGCTTCAACCGGAACAGGTCCTCGACACACGAGTCAAGCAACTGCGTGGCCACATGATTAAGGAAGTCCTAGTCAAATGGAAAGACACCTCTCCAGAAGACGCAACTTGGGAGCCAACCACTATTCTGCAGCAGTTTCCGCAGCTTCAGCCTTGAGGACAAGGCTACTCTTAAGGGGGTGGGCATGTTAGGGTCCCATCCTAACCCCCTTATCTATGTAATGGGACCACGTCATAGTCAAGAGTCAATAAAGCCCATATTAATAATTGTAAGTGGTTAATCCGCAATTAATAAAGGAACCACAGTTAGTTGCAAATGGGCCATAGCATTAGATAGATGGTATTAGTAATAAGCGGTATTGACCCATGGTATATAAAGGATAGAAACTCCTTGTAAGGAGCATCGTGTCTTATTTTTGTAATCGAGCTCTGCTCTATTGGAGGTTTCCCCCTCGAAGAGGTAAGTGAACATTACTCTCTGAATAATAAAATCATTGCCATTCTGTGTTCTGGGTATCTTTTCTTCGCATATTCTGTGTTCTTGGTATCTTTTCTTCGCATATTCTGTATTTGGGTATCATTTTCAGGTTAAGAGCATAACAGTTTCAACCTCATAGGTTGTGGATGGCTAGGGGTAACAACACTTCCATCTTTATAGTTGTGACTGGTATGCTTCCTGGTTGCCATATTTTTCTTTCCTTTTTTCTTGCTAAGCTGAATGTCTTCTCTAATGAATCAGGTTCCCAAAGGCGAACATCATGTTGGATATTATCCTTTAAAGTCCCTATAAACACATCAATCTTATGCTCCTCTGGAATATTTTTTACCCTTATGTTCAATTTTTGGAACTCCTCAATGTGCTCCATTATTGAACCCTTTTGTTTGAGACTTATCAATTGACTAAAAAAAGTGTTGCTTTTTGTATCCTCATAATGTGCTATCAATTCTTCCGTAAAAATTTCCCAAGTGATAAATTGTTTACGAGAGCAAAGCCATTGATACCATACAAACTGATTTGGTTCCAAATATAAAGTTGCAATACGTACCTTTTGTGTGTTTTGCACATTATTGAGATCGAAAAATTGCTCCATCTGTAATATCCATGTTGCGGGATCCTTGCCATCAAACTTCCTCATATCGATTTTTGGAATATGGTGGGTCTTCGATCCAACATTAGAGTCTATGAATCATGATTAACATTTCTTTTGTTCTCATCATGAGTTTCCTTTAATACCCTTTCACCATTAGTGACCATTTCTTGTAGCAACTTATTCATATTTATCTTCAATTCTTCCATCTTATCATCCATGCCATCAATTTTAGCGTCCATGGCATTCATCTTAGCTTCCATGCCATCCATCTTAGCTTCTACGCCTTTCTTTAAACAATCCATCTCAGCGTCTACACGTCTCTTTAAACCATCCATCTTAGCTTCTACATCTTTCCTTAAACCATCCATCTTAGATTCTGTTGCTCTTTGTGCAAGTGACACTTGTTGCACTTGTTCTTGTAATTTTGATATATCATATAGAATTTCTTCCTCTTCTTCATGAGTCATGCTAGAGCTTTCAGGTTCCTTACTAGGTGTTTTCATTTTCTTTCCTTGAGGCATCAGTTACCAATAATAATGCTCTACTAGCCCTTTTAATTCCTTCAAAATAATTTTTCAAACCAATCTTAAGCAAAAATTTAAAAGAATCTACACACCGTTTTTTCACTTTGTAGAAGCTCAATATTGCCTCTGACGTATCTCTGTACTTTTAGATCATCCAGTTCTGAAATTGCGATCTGTGGTAGCCTTCTGTGTCCTCTTTCCAATGCCACCAGTCTGATCCAAATTGGATTCTCCAAAGAAGAGTTATGCTAAATCTCCCACAGTGACCTGATTATCGACTAGTTTAGTAGAGTGAAATTGTACGACATGCCACGAGTCACGGTTTCTACCTTTGGCTCTGAAAAATATATACAAGAAACTACAGTCATCCTATTTCTATACCTTCTTACGAAATTTCAATCCAATACCCAGAGAAAACGTTATGACGATTTTCCCCAGGTCAACGGTTTTGAATGTAATTCAGGAGTCTACAAAAAGGCCAACTTCCTTAGATCATATCTCCACAAATATAGCGCAAAATGCTCTAAAATTCAAACCCGAGATTCAGCATGATGTCTTCTCAAATGGGTTTTTTTCCGGCTTCTGAAACATCGTAGAAAAACATTATAGCGAAAATGCCATGATGACCGGTTTGGATCAGCGAAACCCTAGAATCCAAAGCTCTGATACCAAATGTTATGAAACCAGCTCAAGAAAAGATAGAAAAGATAGATCAACGCCTTAGAATTCAGCCTCTTCAGGGGGCAACCTCCTTTACATTACATAAATGAACAATTCTTGGATGATTCAAATGACAAAACCTCCTTGCTATATATAGTAGTCTAAGAAGTCACAATATAACCCAGCCGACCTAACAATGATAATATAAACCCACAAAAATAACAATAGAGGGATTCTATGGGGCACAGTAATAACAATACGGAGACAATGGGGGCACAACAATATTAATAAGGGGTACAACTACAATATTAATGGGGTAATCACTAGTATTATAGGGACCCAACACACATATCGATTTATAGCTTTAGAACCTGTATCGAACTAGTTTTGAAGCATGTGCAGCATGGTGTTCACCATGACCATACCAAAAATTTACTTATACATTTTATGTGTGCTTAGCTCCAAGTCATCCCTGGTGGATTGTTGCCTTATATTCTCCACGTACTCATCAATCTCTAGCCAGACTTTGTTCTTTAGTATAGCCTCGGTGAGGGAACCGATTGATGGGATATTGTGATTTCTCACCATGACATCCAAACTACTTTACAAACACACATATAAGGCCTATATGCTGCTAGTGAATGGGCAAGCTACTCATAGTTCTGGATCAACATCCAAACCTTTTTTTCTCCAACTCTTCCCATGGATTCATCTTCTTTACTAAGACTAGTGGGGCCGCTTTCTATTTCATTTTCCACTCTTGTACATAGGCAATGCCAGCATGTATGTTCTTGAGAGTTTGAACAAACTCTTATCCCCATTTTTGTGGGCAATGCACATAGACAATTTCTTTATGTATGGTGAAAAATCCATCATAGAGCTTCTACATGGTGCTCTAATGTGTTGATACTTCAGTGAGTATCGCTTTCCTCATCTCCCCATTATGGGAACTACACTCTACCCTCGAAGTTATTCTGCCTCTTGCCTCGCATCCGGCAAGTTCTTTTCTAGTTTTTCATTCTTGATCACCAGGAACTTAACATTTGAGCTTGTTACTTCTACATAGGCCAAGATGGCATTCATAAGAGCAGTTGGATGCTTTCTGGTGTCTAACACTATCACCCTTTCCTTCATGAATGTAGGTGATGTGTGATCACCTGGAAAGTTCTTCCTCTACACTTGTACAATCCTCTTCTGCAACTCATCAAATGATAGATTGTACATGTCCATGACTGGATCATCATCAAGGAAACAAACTTATCCTTGCTTGCTCAAGACTTGTTCTAACACTGGACGAGGTCGAGACTGAGAGATGACCTTTGGTTCTGTCAACATAAGGAAAATGTCTTCATTATGTGGCACTTGTTCCAACTCCATGTCTGTCACTTGAATCATCTTCTCACTCTGTTGAGCAAGATCCCAATCCTACATCTACTCACCCTCCTACTTAGCTACTGGTTGTTCTGACTCATCAACCTATATGGGAACTTTTTTCTTTATCAATGTGTCTTTCCTTTGTTCTTCTTCCTCTTTTTGCTTCTCTTCCTGTTCTTTCTTCCTAATATCTCGTTCTTCCTTCGGTTCTTGCTTTTTTTCTACAATCTCAACTCTACTACCTGCAAGCTCTATTTTTCTCTCTTCCTCCAATCTACTGTAAGTGTCCTATTCTTCCCTTCCCTTCCATTACCAAATCAATATGCATGAATATTGAATCTGATTTCACTCCACAACTGTGTTCTCCCTCTATTATGTTAGCAACTTCCTCTTTCCCTGATCTTGTACTAGATTGTTAACTTCTTCTATTACTCATTAACTTACTACCATGTTAGTGTTGACTCCTTTTCTATGAATAGTTCAGTGTCTGCATATATTGGAAAGTTAACTAACACTTTCTCAACTCCTTCCCCAATAATTATTTCAACGGTCTCTCTTCAAGTAGATCTCTTTTGTGCCATGGTACATTGCCTACTGGAGACAATTGCTTCACGACTGTGGTACTTATGGGACAGAAAGGACACTCATGGAAAGAAAACATTAACTCTTGCAAATATAACTTCACAACATTATCAAGCAACAATCATGGCATTTTATGAGAAGGATTGTGTAATTTTGACTGACATGGGTGACTAACTGACTATGGGAACTACAAACTACGCAGTCCTAATAGTAAGTGTGGAAGCTTGATGACTGGAACTATGTAATGCACAGTTGAGTCTCGACTAGGGCCTGGGAGAGGCTGTGCATTATTCAGTCTCAGTGGCCAAGCTGGGAGACTAGCTCTTGGAATTGCACAATGCACAGTTGAATCCATCATAGGATAGGTTCTATGCAATTCCAAATTCCAAGGTAGAGGCCTTGAGCTCCTAGATTGCACAGTGCATGCAACAAAGTCTTAGATTCGAACAAGGGGACACAGATTTGGACATGGAGAGTTTGAAAAATAAAAGGATCTAAAGAATGATGTGAGGCTGAGTTGAGATATGACTATATATAGATGAATTCATGTGAAACAAGTGCAACAATTGATTAAACTAAAGGAAATGAAGCATGTGAAGAGAGTCACCACAATGACGACCGTTGGTGCACAAACAGGAAAATTTAGGCGACACTTGGGAAAGGAAATGTATAACTTGAAACAACACTTATACAAGCTAAACAAAGTTAAAAATACAACAGTTGTGCAAAGAAACAATTGAAACAACACTCACACAAGCTAAACAATGAAAAGCGACAGAAAAAGCAACAAAAGATGATAAAAGAAAAACTCAACCGGAAAAATGACAAAAGTCCTCCGAAAGCTCCTTGATCTCCTCAAGAATACTAGAGATTGATGATCAAATGTATAAATGATCTCTAGAGGTGTCGATTACATATAATTAAGAAAAATATAATTTATGATGCACATGCCTGAGATCAAGGACAAAAGCAACACTTGGCGGAACCTTCTAAGGATAATAATGTGTCACCTCTGGAAAAAAAATAGATCCCTACTTCCTAAGGATGCTTCTTTCCCTTTATTTTTCTTTCATTTCTGGGGTGGAATCTGTCAGGGATTGCCCAAAAAGATTACACAGTTCTGGGAAGGACTGGGCAACTCTCTGGCTCATGCACCATGCAATTTTTGAGCACAGTAGGTTCTACACAATTTTTGGGTTAAGTGACTCCGGGATGCCTCTCATGCTCTGCCCAATTTCCCATATCAAGGTTGGTTGTCATCTAATGCTGCACAATTCTTCAGCTCAAGGCTCATTGCCGTCTTCGACGGTGCAATTCCTGGGAACAAGGTTGGTTTCCCTCAGGGATTTCATAGTCCTCTAAGACAAGCCCGGAAGTAGATGGACACCAAGTCAAGAGATCAACTTGTGGGTTAGACGGTGAACCAAGTAAGAAAACACAAACCAATATGGAAAGGATGAGGCTCAATCAAAACACAAGTACTAAGATCAGTGCGAGATGAGCTTATGTGATTTAGAAGGGAGGCTCCAAAACGAAGCATAGGAAATATTCTGGAGGGTGCTTGTAGTCGCTACAACTAAATATTAATTTAATATAAAACTACTACAATTTTTTTGTGAAAAGAAATGGTGTGTGGGAAGTGTGGGAGAAAGGGTGTGTAAAGAAATTGTGTGCAAAGAAGGGTTTTGTTCAGCAATAAGGGAGTTTAGAGCATAATAAAAACTTTGACTCCACCTTTGCTCTTTGCACAATGAAAACGTTCATTTTCCCTACACACTCTTCACTCCTCACATTTTATGCACACCCCTTTTTCTTCCTCTACATATTTTTTCACACCCTCCGCCCCTTAAATGTTTAACCTCCAATACCAAGATTAAAAAATACCATCGAAATAGACCATTCATCAGATCTGACATTATGCATAGTGAAAAATTCATGCCCACAATAAACGCTATCTATGCATCTCCTAGTGCAATTGGATAAATGGAAAAAACTATGTAAAGATGACTCTCATTATGTAGAATATGAAGGTGTAAATGAAATCTATGTGAAGGTGGTTTTCATTGTGTGGAATATGAAGGTGTGAATGTGTAAATAATGACATATTCTAGAAATGCAGGCATAATTAAATAATGATAAAATGTGGGGCATACAGAAAGAAACATGGCCTTAATCAATTAATCAATGATAAAAACAGGGACAATGCTGCATTACAACTATTAATCTTTTTTAACATTGAAAAGTAATTTTTATTTTATTTTCTTTATCATATAATATGTTGTTATAAAAAAATGGAATTAAAATATTCCATTTTTAATAGATACTTTACTCGTCATTACAGGATAAAGAAAGTAACGAAAATTCAAGTGTATAGAGGAAAATATAAATATAAGGATAATGATATAGTCATTAAATAGAATTAATCAAAGACTAGAAATTAGGAAACAATTAATAGAAAAAAATAAAATTAAAATAATGGAGTAAGATGGATGTAAGGGGAATAAAAAAGTTGGAAAAGAAAGAATCTATGCATGAAAATAACTAAATTACTACTAATAAATTTACTTTTATATGATTAAAGATTAAAATAGTTTTAAATATGAATTTTAAGAAAATAATATAATAAATTTAAAATGTGTTATAGAAAATAATATAAAGTTAAAAAATTATTAGGATATAAAAATATGTGATAATGAAATTTATATAATATTATAATTTAAATAATTTAAAATTACAAGTTGAAATTAAAATTAAACCAAATTAATAAGAGAAGAAAGAGGGGAAAAATCATATGAGATGAGAATAAAATATTAAATGGAGAAAAGGAAAGAATGAAATGAGAGGAGAATAAAATATTAGAAATGATAGGAGGATAAGAGGGGAAGGTTGAGGACAAAAAATATTAGAAACATGTAGTCAAGGTAGGAATTTGGATTTCTCTTTACCCATCATACAATTTTTTTTTGACGTTTTGGGTCCTTATGCTTCCCGTCAAGAAACGTTATATTAAAAATTTTGCCCTTCAAGAGTGATGTTCTCATAATAAATTAACCCTTCACTAATAAAGTTTTGATTAAAAAATTACCATTCAATAAATAATTATGTTGAAAATTTTCATATATTTATCGTAAGGAAAAAACCGAAATTTGAAAAAACTCAATTGTGGAGGTTTCAATAAAGAGTGTTGAACATTTGAAATTTTCTCATTTAAAGTATATAATGAGTCCAAGGTAAAACCGAAATTTGAAAAAACTCAATTGTGGAGGTTTCAATAAAAAGTGTTGAACATTTGAAATTTGCTCATTTAAAGTATATAAACAGTCCAAGGTAAAACGCTTGATGGTTTTCCATTTCATATATTTAAATTATCATTGAAAGCCAACAATTTACAATCAAACCCTAGCCGCAACAAAAATTTCAGAAGTATGAAACAACGAACTATTGAAAAAAGTATGACCACGAGGTAAATATATAAGACATTAAGTTAAAAATTATGTATCTATATAACTCCCCAAAAGCCCTTATCCACAGTCCAAAGTTGATAGCATCGTGTTTATAATGGATTTTTTCATTTACCCACAAAAACTACAGTAAAACAAGTGTAGCCGTAACTTTCTAGCCCACGTTAAAACCCTAAAAGATCCTAATGCACTAAAATGGCACTGTCCCTCAAGTAATGAGGCCTGTAGTGTAGTCTGAAAAAACAATCTTCGGGATCAACAATCTTCAGGATCAACGTGAAATAGTACCGACCTGAAAATCAAACGCATCAACTGATGTAAGGCCAATGTTTTCATTTTGAATCTCCCTTGAAACACGAATAGTAATACAACAACCTGAAATACCTGCGAACCAGAGAGGCACTGGATTAGACACGGAAATCAAATCGGAAGGAAAAAATTAGCAGTAAAATCGTGAGCAAAGAGTAAATTACCTAATAGAGGTTATCGAGCAATGGAATGCACAGGATACCTGACAGAGCCAGATGTTATTAGGGTTTCCTTAGATCAAATAAAACCTCGATAGTTCATCGTTATACCTTAATAAGTTACCTCACGAAGTGACCCAACGTGTCCTTTTGTTGCAGAGCTTCCAACCATCAGCGATTTGACCTGCTACTTGGAATGAGAGGGATGAATCTGGCAAACGAGATTGATTCCAGTTCTATTCCATGATACCTATGAGGCTTGTAGACGTGGTTCTGGAGAGATCTCGTAAGTTCGCACTTCCCTTGACTCTTATGCAAAGAGCTCTTCAAGCGAAAGTCGATGAGTGAAATGAGCTCTTCCTTCACTCATATATATATGTTTCCTTCCTCATGTTAAGGGGGTTGCTTATTCATGGCCGACCTCCCTTTATTACATGTAAAGCCCACGTATATCATACATGCGAAACAATACCCAATAAAACTTAATTCTTCATTTAATATTACCATACATAAATTTCAATCTTATTTAAATAAAAACAATATTATAATATAAATTCCAAATATTACGGTACTTAATTATTAATCACTCAATATAATATATTATTGCTATCAAATATATACCTATAACTTTAAATAACATACACCTATAACTTTAAATAACATGAAATTAATTTATTTCAATAAAAACAAATATTAGAGAATTCCAAATATTACTGCACTTCTTTATAAGACTGTTGTTTGAGAGGGTAGTAATGAAGTTTTTGCAAAAAAATGAACAGTAAAAAATACGTTTTAGAACTTTGAAAGCCCATCACAAAAAACAGCTTTTTAAAATTTTTAAACGTGAAATACAGTCAAAATGCCTTGTGACGGGCATTTTGCCCGTCAAATTCCAACCCTGCATGTAGTAATGATAAAGCAATATTGTAGAAAAACAATTAATGAACATAACATACAAAGTACGGATGGGAGGGGTGAGAGAGAAATGACAACACATTTTAAAAAGGTTTAGTGGTCAAAGTGATGAATGAGGGTCTTCCTAGATTCATTCAATTCATAGACATCTTTTTAATTAAAGTTTTTTTTCCTTTTTATTTCCAAAACTTCTCAAAGGATGCATGAACTATAATTTCGAGCTAAGGATAATATTTTTTTTCTAGCAAAGAAAATTAGATGTTTTTATTTAAAAGAGTGTTTTGCAATAGAAGATTTGGAAATGTGGTTGTGTGTTGTGTCACACACTCAACTCCCTAATTCTTCATTAGGGTTGTGGGGCATCACATTTTTCTCAAACACAATCTCTTAAAGCCTAATTAAGGATATGGAGTATCAATTTTTCCTATTGCTTCCGTGCTCTGCTAACACAACAATTAGTTCTAATTTTAGGATCATTCAAGAGAGCCAACTTCCTCGAGGCATATATATGATATTATAACAAACCAAGATCTGAAAAATTTACCTGATACACCATGAGATATATTTTATGTCTCCTTTGAGTTTCAGGGTCTGAAACCTCAAAGAAATAAAGTTATAACAAAATTACCATGTTGACATGTTTGAATTGTGATTTTAGGAGCACTCAAGATACCTAAATTCCTTAGGTCATATCTTCGAAATTATATTGAACCAAGAAATAAAAATTAAACTAGAAATTAGCGAGACTTCCCCTCATTATGATCCAAGTTTCCTCCTCTGAAACTTCTCATAAGAAAGGTTATAGTGAAAATTCTAAGATGACATGTTTTAGGAAGAATTTAGTAAGCCTAACTTCCTTAGATCATATATTTGCAAATCTAGTGGACCAAGATTTGAAAAATGAAATAGATGTGAAAACAATGGTCCAATTTTTAGCCTTTGAAATCTTCTAGAAAAACAATTATGGTGAAAATTACAAGATGACATTTCTACTCCATAAATCACATCTTGGCTTCCACCTTTAAACTCCAAGAGTGACCCCAAAACTCTTCCTTAGCTCCTCTTTTGCCCTTCAAATATCTTTAAATCAAAGGAAAATTTTGGGACTTATAACTTGTACAGCAAAGTAAATAAAAGGAAGCTTGTAATTAATAGGGAAGGAATGCATGCACACAACCAACCTATGAATTTAAAAATTTATTAACACAATCTACATGAGGAAGAAAATATTGGAAAAATCAATTGAATTTCTTTACTTGGAGGTTAAGAAAACAATTAAAGAGTTTACCAACATCAAAATTCATATCCCCCACATGTCTATTTTTCATAAAAAGAAACATTAAAAGAAAGAAAACTTATTAAGAATCAGCAATTTCAATTATTACAATTTCAAACATATATTGCTTCAATAATCATTCCATTTACCAAGCACATAACCACTTATATTATTTAGAAAAAGTGAATCTCAAACTGAAGAAGGGTGATCCACTCTCCCCTATACTATAAGTAACATTGTGTTGTAGTCTTTCTCGTAGCCATCCATAGTTGATCCAGATTCTTGATGCCTTAACAGAAAACTAAACTTAGGGATTCCAAACACATTTTTCAAATGAGATTTAACATAAAGGTGAAGGTCACTCTCCTTCACACACAAGAAAAACCAATATTCATCCTTTCGATCTTTGACCAAGCTCAAAAAAATTCACAAAAAGACAATGCATATATTTACAGCATAAGGGAATCCTTCTTTGATCTCTACAGTCATTTGGCCCTCCCCTTTCTAGTTCTCTATGTGACACACATAAAGAAGACCATTCCCAGTGCCCATATCCATCTATTCCAAAGAAAAAGTGTTGCAGCACATTCATTTCCTATCAAATAATATATCACTCACAAATATTAGCGAGTGAAATGTTCTAAACCTCTTTGGGTTCTACCTCCAACTCTCTTACTAATTCAAATTTTTGAGAGAGGGAAAACATTGTATGAGAGAGAAAATGGAATAAGTCAAAAATCTAAAAGAAGAAGAATAACCTCTTGATTTATCCTCCCTCATGCTTTCATAATCACACATTGACCCTTCATCTTCCTAACCACTTGTTCGAAACTTCTTAGGAAGATTAAACATCTCATAAAAAGGGAAATTTAAATCAAGGAGAATTTTCCTCTAAAGCAATCATAATGTTGGTTATCCCCCTTCCTTCAGCATTAGAAATAAACTATACAACACATCATAGATTTTAATTCATAGCATCAATTTTGGTACCATAGCATTATAAGTTCTCAATTACATCACAAATTTGGGAAAGTAAAAGGGGTGTCACAGATTGTGTCAGTGATATGTTCTTTGAGATGGTCTTTAAATGATTGAGCATTTTGGCCAATGTATGATTCTCAATGGGAGCTAGGAATTTGCTAAAATGTTGATCCCATCATAGGTTCTACCTTATCGTTGGTGGAACAAAATAATTCTTTATGTGTTTTATATGGTTTAAGAGGTTTTTAATATTATACTTGGCTAAAACAAATGAGATAATATTTATCATGCATTAGATGTAAGGAAGGGAGATAATAGCTTGAGGTGGAGACTTTCGTTGAATAATTACAGGCCTCATTGAAATATTTATGAACTTGGTAGAAAGAGTAACCATTGGAAACCAAGGCTTTGGTCAAAGGATCCTTTTGTTTCTCAAGGAGTTAGGGAGCATAATTTGGATGACTTGAATTAGAATATTTTTAAAACAATAGTTTTCTTCATGGAGTTATGATGAGATTGGCCATGTAGGTATCATTGAATGTGATTATTTTTCCTACAAACTTAGTGGATGGGGGATCCATCTAAAGTATGGGATACTAGGAACATCCAAAATAGAAATGGATTTATATTTTTCTTTTCCATGATGAATTGGATGTAGGGTAAATTCCATTTAGATGGTTGAGAATGGAGATAGTGGTAAAATACCCATGCAAACAATTGAAAAATGTAAAATATACTAAACAACACTAATATATTGGTTTCAAATGTAAATATTGGAAACCATAAGTGATATGAAGAACCCCATGGTTGTGCCTTCAATCTACTCATAATAAGCCACTTTGAAGGAAAAGAAAATAGACGACAAACATATTTGGGTGATGTTAAGGGTTTTGGGTTTAACCAACTTAGAAACTAGTCCAACAACTTTGAGAATTGGGGTTTTGGTGAACCAATATACCACATTGAAGCTAACCATAATGGATTATTCATCCAAGTGAATGTTCCTATTTTTTTGAGGAAATTTAAGGATCCCTTAATAAAAAAGAGAGTATTTCCTATGAAAGACTAAGGTACTAAAAAGAGATAAAAAAATGAATGAGGGCTCCTATGTCACTCACAATTAATCTAATAAAATATAATATGTGTTTAAAAATATAATTTATTTTTTATCAATATATATAAATTTTGATTCATCTCACAAATAATAATTTAAATTTTCATTTCAATATTGTTGAAATTTTAGATTTACAATATATTCTTTCAATTTTTTCTTTGTATCCTTTTCAAAAATATTCTAACTCCATTTTTTAGTTAAATTAATATGTCCAAATTTCCCCAATAATGAGAAGCATGTAGATGGAAAGAAACACATGCTTGTAGATATTAAGAGAAAAATTGATATGGAAATTATTTTATAATAATGAATTCATATTGTGAATTCATGTTGCACTGAAGTAAAAATGTATAGAGTATATATTTACTCGAAATACAAAGTTTAAGTTTGATAAGTAGTATTATTCACTTTTTAATAATAATAATAGAGTTTTTTTTCCAATATTAATAATTGAACAATTATAGATCTATATGTAGGAGATTTTAATGAAAAATACTTACTCACTTTTATATATATTGATAATTTCATTTTTTTAAATAATATGTATATAAATAAATGATAATATCTATGTAAATAGATTCTCCATATGGAGTGCCTAATGCACAATAAATGGGGGTGCATTTATTCCATCCTACCAAACATTCAAGGGATTGGACATGAAAATGCATCCCCCAAAGCAATAATGAAATATTTATTACTCCTCACATCGTGTCATATTTCCCTTAACTATTCTATTATGGTGGAGGTTCCTTATTTTAATACTAGTTTAATGTGATACATCGTGTGGAGATTCAACATATATTGGTTGGGAATGTCAGATCGTCCTTGGCCACTAGATGTCCTAGTCTATCTTGGCCTTCCCATGCATATTACTCATTTCAAGATGTGGCAAGCACTCATGCCGCATGATTCTACCACCTTACATAGGAGAAGAACTTCCTTATACTTGCAAGGAGATTTGTGATGAATTTTATGGTTCTTCATGGCAAGGCTCAGTTCTGTCTAACTGGTACTACATCAGGTAGTGCCTTTGGATTCCTTTTGATATCTTCTAGTTCTAATATTTTTGCTAAGGTATTTCCTTGGCTCTTTGATGAGTCCATTGGCACCTTATACTTTTCCCATCTTTTGTGTGGAAGGCTTATGTGGATAAGTATATGGAATTCCTCTCTTCACTTTGTCACAGACTCATCTTACTTGCCACCTCGGTCTTCTCTTTCATCTTTTGCTACTTTTGACTCCCTATGCAAGCTCACATTTTCTGGCATTCCTTGTCTTGCTCCTCCTAATTGTGCCCATTTCTTTTGTGATCCTTCCACACTTACTTACTCTTATCCATCACTTAAGTCAAGCATGGTTAAGAAATTTCCTGGTGAATATGCCTCGACAATAGGTTCAAAGTTCCGAAGGAGTGACATACTTCCAAGATAAGCATGGATCTCATTCCCAACAACATAGAGAGCTTAGCACTTAGGTACCATGAGAAAAATCCTCAACAAATCTAGGGGGAGATTTAATAGGTGGAAAGAGAGAGAGTTGAGGTACATTGTTATTTGAATGACAATGAAGTGTTAGCTGAGATAGTGAATTAGGTCCCCAATACAGGATATACTCGGAAACACTACATCCAATATATGTATATCATAGACATCTATTGGCACATGAAATTGTTGTTGGGACGACTCCTACTTGAGAGGAATGAAGCAAAAGAAATGATTCTGTCAATGTTGGATGAAATGTATCTTACCATAAACTCTTTCGGACACAGGTTTGGACAAGTAAAGGCACACCTAAGCACCCCCCCCCTGACCCTCACTTATATCCTAGAAGTAACAAGGATCCCATTCCACTTGGGGCTTCTAAATATGATAATTCCAAATGATTGTCAATAAGCAATCCTATTTTTTGAATTATCATTCTATATATTTGTTTTCTTAGTTACAAAATAGTGTTAGAGGCATGATATATCAGTATAGCTTTTTTGTACTATTGTTAAACATAAGTAAACTTTTTTTTTGGTCGTTAAATATGAAGTTCTATCTCCGGTCAGGATTCCCCAGAGGTAGACCAAGACAAATTTCCTAGTGTTATGATCTATATTTTTGAATATCGGGAATACAAACTTTTACCTTATAAAAAAATATCTAAATAGATATACAATATATGTATAACAATATATGACAATGTAAGTCCACACACACAAAATGTAATTCTATGGGACAATATGTCATACTAAGCTATAAAATATTTCTCAATACATAAATCTTTTCTTCTTAAAATAATAATTTTTGACACTTTCATTTTTATTGTATTTAATTTTAAAATTCTTTTTAAAACATATTTAATATCATTGTTTTTTATTAATTTAATATATTTTATCTATTTTCCTTCATTTTCTTCATTTTGTGACTTACAAAATTAAAAATTAACTTGTGACTAAAAAATCATGACCAAAGAGCAACTAAGTAGTTGAAATCACCCAAATATTGCACTCCATATATACCACACAACTCTTATCATTATTGAATTTGGGCCCACTAAGTTTCAAACTTAAAATATTAACATAAAAAGTGATTTCATTTACATTTCATTATTCTATAATAACCTATTTATTTGGAGGTGCAAAATTCAGATTATTTCCGAATTTCAAACTCCTTTTTCTAGGATTCAATCTACTCATTTAACATTATATAGTATTATAACATTTTCGATTTACATAGAAAATCGAAGACAAACTAAGCTTTTTCGTTATGCCAAATTCTTTAGGGATAGAGTTAATGCAATCGACAAAAGGATAAACAATAGTCAACTCCAAATGATAAACCAAATCATAAAATGATCTCACAAAACAATAAGATGATGTGACAAGACCTCAAAAGCTAACAAAAATCAATATCACATAAAACTCAGAATAGATTTTGGAAACTTTTGCAACCGACAAAGCAACAAATTCAATAAATTGGCAAAGTTTTAGTGATTAGAGACCTGATAAAGGCATGAAACAAATGGAAATATTGGATAAGCGTTTGAAACTATAGCATAACAGTTTGAAAAATATTCAAAGGGAAAGTTGGAATCAGATAAATTTATTATTTGGTTGAAAATTAAATAAATATGATAGGAAAGTTTAAAAAGTGAAATTATAAATATAAGATTTTTATGAATGTTTTTATGATTTAGTGTTAATTTTCAGTATTTCTTATTTATATTATTTTGAATTTATTAATTAAAAATATATGGTTAAAAAAATTAATAATAATATTAATGACTATAACTATTTTATTAAAAAACATAATAATATTATATATTTATTTTTTTCTTTTATTATAATATTAATAGATTTTAATTGATTTACTAAAATGTGGAAAACATGAAGATGTTATGTCATGAAGTTATATCATTCATTTTAAGATGTTACATCATTTTTAAAGAAAGCTTTTGTTTATCAATATCTTTGTTTGATATTCCTTTAATTTTTTCTATAGAATTTTAATGCTCATTTATATTGAGACATTTCATAATATTGGATTTAAAAGGCATAGTGAAATATTACTTTTCACTTTTCTATCCATCTTTTGTACTCTTCATCTTTCTGTCCAACATTTTCTAGTCTTCGTTTACCATACATATGGGTTGTTTTCCTAAAACAACAACTCACTAATCTCTTTCCACAAGAAAATATTCCATCTTCAATTCCTATAACTCAAATCTTTCCATCTTCAATTCCTATAACTCAAATCTTCAGCATCTAAATTTCACTATCTTTATTCTCAAAGTACTCATCCATTATCTTTCACAAAATATCCCCACATAAATCTCCCACTCAAGACTATGTTCACCATAGGTTCAAGAAACCCTTACTCTTCAGAGAATGAATGAAACTTGGAAAAAAAAGTTCTCATAAATATAATAACCACGACAAGAATTTGAGAATATATGCTCCCAAGATATCAAAATAAAAAAAAATCATAGACGAGATATTTACGTTTAAAAATCATAAAACTGAGAAAAATCAAATCCACATCTCTTTATGATTCTATTAATTAAATAGTTCACAAAACAATATTTAAATATTCTACATTATTAATATACTAATATTAATAAGATTATATTACAATCTTAATCATTAATCAACATTAAATCACAATAGGTTGATACTCTAGGCCAAAAATAAATAGAAATATATTAGAAAAAGACCATGTAGACCATGTCACTCCCCCACCCCTCGACTTCAACATGTTTGTCTACCCTAATATTCTTACTTACAAATAGTGCAACACATATCCAACTCATATAAATATTTGTTTTTGCATGATGTGAAAGGTTGGACGAAGTCGACTATTTAACAAAATGATTCCATGCATGTTTAAATTGATTAACAATTATTTATTTGATATATTTTGCTACATCTACAACAATTAAGGTTCCCCTAGCATATATGGAATTTGAAATGAACCAAGAATAGAGTCTATATAATGAACCATTTTCCAATTGATTTAAGAATATATGTATATTTTTTTATAACAAAAAATAAATAAGATAATATTCTAAAATTAAGAGGATGTTAGCAAACTATTGGAAATAAAACATTAGATTTTTATGAAATTTCTCATTAGGAAAACTCATTTTATCTGTAAAAATCCAATATTCAATTATCAATATGAAAAGTAAGATTCATTTCAAGATTTGGATTCTATTAGATTAACAATGTTTTCTCTTCACTCGTAAGCAAAAAGTATAACTAGTTATTGTACAACTATGAAATTACTAAGAAATCAATTTTATATTCGATGTTTCACTTCTGTAGTGATGATTTTGACAAAAAGTGATCTCATCCATTCATCACCCTAAATTTCCATAGTAAGTAGGTTATTAAATAAGAAAAATGTTTTTTCAAAGATATTTTTTTTGTATGAAAGAGATTTTGGTCATCCAATCTCCATATAACACTTTCTTGATATAAGATAATAATTGTATTTGATCATTTTTGTGGATAAGTCCATCTATATCCCTATCCATAATCTTAATGTAGCATGGATGGGTAAAAAAAGGAAGATGTGTACTTTCTCTTCCATGCCAAGATATATCAATCCAATGACCTATGGCCTTTGATCTAATGGTTTCATGCATAAAATTAAGAAACTTTGGGGGATTTTCTAAACGTACAAATTAAAATTCATCAACATGCATGAGCTATTTTTACTCATGGGTTTGATTCTTTAGCGAAACAAACACATTTTTTTTGGAAGGTGTCATAGTTTCTAGATGGAACTAAAATATTTTTAAAACTATGATAACCTAAATTCAAATCTAATATAAAATATTCAGTGATGGTCTTGATATTGTTAAGCTATGTAATACATGTTAAATGATTCATATGCCTAACCACGATTACATTTAACGATCAATTTAGGAGTTCATAAACTTACAAAATATAAGCACAATATGTGATCTAGGTAACTCTAGAGAGGCTAAAAATCAAAGAGGGCTCAAGAAATGCTCAAAAATAAAATTCTTGGATTGGCATGAAACTAGGGTCACATCTAAGATCTCATCGCAATCTTTCTAATGGTGCAAACGCCACCTCAATTCGACATTGTATGTGAAAGTTATGGTCAGTCAAAGTTTTGGTGAACTTGGCCCATTCACTAAAGCTAGCAGAGTGCCAACTAAATTTGAATCCCGACTAAATCTAGCGAAACCACTAAATTTGAAGGAAATTAATGAGGAAAAAAATTGACACTTTGAGGTGATGGTTTTCAATAGCTAAAACTAGCAAACTTGTTGCCTCCTTAATTTGTCCAGTGACCCTAAAATCTAGTAGACAATTTTTGGCCAATTTGTATTAAAAATAACTAAAAAATAAAAAATGGGGTGGCTCCATGCCCGGCCCCCAACAAAATGCACACACACACACACACACACACACACACATATAACCATGTATGGGGGCGAGCCGGCGATGGCGAACTTGCCACCCAACAAACCAATATATATATATATATATATATGACAAAGCTGGAGGGGATCGAACCTGTGTCGGTTGGGTGGCCAACCCACTCATTATAGTGTATCCACATCCCATACACAACCCCAATGACAATAAAATAAAACAAACCATCGAGATGGGGGAGGTTCGCGAGTTTGACCCCATGACCTCCTCAAACTAGTTACCATAACTTCACTAGCCAAGAGCCCAACAAGCATGCCTTTGATATTTTTTCCTTTCTACCAATAAAGGAGAGAGCATGAAACCCAAATCCATAATGGAACCCTGAGCGAGCACAAAAACTGAGGAGAGAAACCTTAACGAAGGGGGGAATATGCCAAGAATCTAAAAGATTCCCTTTGGGCCAAATTTTCACAATGTCAGAATTATGTCAAGTTTATACTCATGTTACTCATCATTTCGCCAGAAGTCTGATGGTGAAAATGGTTTCTGATATGAGCAGTGATTTTTCCAGAGACAAACATTGAATAGTGGAACCATGAAGGTGGAACCTCGACGCAGGAACCTACATGGAATCTGAAAGATTCCCTGGAGGCCTGAAATTGACAATTTCATATTTAGGTAGACTTTACACTCAATTTTCTTAGTTTTTTCCCAGGAATGCGATGGTGTGATCAAATTCTTGATCTGAGTAGTTGAATTCTAGTCAACCCACAAGAAGGAACCTATGGGGAATCTTTGAGATTCGTGGGGTTCCATATTTTTATGGAAGCATAAAGGGGTCAACTTTACACTCATTTTTCATGATTGCTTGCCAGGAATTCAATGTTGTAGTCCATTTCTTCAATAAAGGTGTGCATTTTTAGGCCATCATTGTAAGTGGGGGTGTATGTTGTCTTTTGTACATGCATGTAATTTAATTTCTCCTAATATTAATGAAAGAGGCATCCCCAGATTGAGCAGAGCCCAAATATGTAACCCACACTAGGTGAACACCATTATCAACCGATTGTGTCTTTGCTTCTCATGGGTGTTATTTATTTCCACTTATTTTATGTGTATGCATCTTATGATTACATGCCCTTTTAAATGCAATTTTGTATGCAACTTTGAAGTGAAAAGATTCAGACCAAGTTTGGTATAAGAGTGGGTCTTTTGTTGATGTGAATTCAAAGTGTATGATAACTAGGGAAATGCTCCAAAGAGGTGAATAAAAACTTAAGTCCTTTTATCTAGAAGTAGCATGTACAATGCGAATAAGGAAAATGACAAATGAAGATTCTTGGTTGGAGAAAGAGTGAAATTATCGCAATGGCTTCTATGCCATGGCTGAAAAAGTGAACAAATTATTTGCAGAGTATGAGAAGACTATTGCAAAACCAAAGAAGAAAGAAGGACTAAATGATCTTGCCTCATTGAATCATGTAGGAGGAGGAGAAGAGCCTCCTCAATATCCCTCTTCGTCTTCCAATGAAAGTTCTTATTCTTCTTCTTCTTATCATTCTAGAGGTAGAAAATCTCAAGAAAAGCTCTTTTTCAAGTTGGATGTCAATTTTGATTTATCTATGTTTAGTGGAGAATCTAATGCATAAAATATAGATAACTGGATCATCCAAATCAAGTGTATTACTGCATACAAAGAATCAAAGGGGATGAAGCCAAAATCCAATTAGCATCCCTTCAATTGAGTGGAACTGCTCTTGTTTGGTTGGAAGGAAAGTTGCAAAAAGGTGGTAAGATTAGTTGTAAGCTTGTTTCATTTTGGTCTAAGTTTGTTTCTGCTTTAAGAGGACAGTTTTACCCATTAGGTTACATACATAATACTATGATGGAATGGAAAGATTTAAAACAAATTAAAGGCCAAAATGTTCATAATTTTTACAGAGGAGTTTAGGAAACAAGCATTAGCGTTGAAGTTTCTACTAGACTCTCTTGAGACATTGATGAAACATGTTGGGCACTTTGCATAGTTATTTGTGTCATTCATTGTTAATATTTGAACCTAAAATTCTTGATGAAGCAAGTGTAAAGGTTGTACATCGTGAAAGAAGGGGGAAGCATGACCAAGATGTCCACCCAAAGCGGAAGCCAACAACTAAGAGAAAGGAAGCAAAGCCCTTTTGTACTCATTGTGAGAAAGAATGGCATGATGAGGAACATTGCTCAAAATTGTATCCAGAATTGAGGCCAAATAGGAACGACAGGAAGGAGAAGTAGAAGACAGATGCAACTGGGTAACAAGACCAAGAATCGGAATCAGAGGCCAATGAGAACATCACAACTACAGGATTTGTCGGTGCTGGACCGATTGACTTGGGATCTGATATAGCTGATGAGATGAAAATTATAGCTCTTGAAAATTATCTACAAATATTTTAGCAGATGTTGTGCCAAAAATGAGGATGGCACCAAATATTGCATGGCTCCAAGAGCTCAAAGAGATCAAACAAATAATTCAATCTGAGAACGTTAAACTAAGAAAAATCCTACAAGAAGTAGAGGATGACAAACAAAGGTTACAACATCAATTACAGGCCAAGGAGGATGCCTTGAAAAGTTGCAACATAACAAGCCTTAGGTAAAAAGTGATTCTTCAATTTGAGAAACATACTATAGAAATTGGATCAAAATTGTTGAAGAAAATGGGATATCAAGCCTAGGAATTAATGACTAGGGCATTGTGAATTCCATCAAAGTGGAGGAATTTACTTGTTATGTAGGACTTGGGTATGTTAGAAAGGAGGTTGGAGAATTATCCAAGACAACTAGTGACCAAACAATGGTGGATGATGGGAGCACCTCATCACATTTCAGTGATAGTAAGGATTCCATGGGCACTTATCAGATAGGCACCTGGAATAAGCATTCTAAGATGGTCTAGAAAGTTTGGAGGAGGAAGAATCATTGTAGTCACTACAACAAGGATGGACATCATAGAGCCACATGTCAAACACTCCATGCCTAGAAAGCACCTATGAAGGAATTAGTTGGTGAAGATGTCCAGCAAGTGAATCAACCATAGGGAGATGACTTGTTTACTTTGTTGAGTGAGAGATGGTTTTATTAGATATAGTAGCTTATCATGGCCACATTTTTTAAATCACATGTTGTGAAATGATTGTAAAAGTGATGATGTGTTTTCCATCGCTTACGAAAGAAACATGATGATGTTTTTGGCCTTTTTGTTGATAATTAGGGTATTGGTTTATGTTATGATCTTGACGTAAACTTGACCAAAGAGTGTGTTATAAACTCTTGGCAAGTATGGTGTTGTTTAGGTCATGATTGGTCATGTAATTGAACATGTATTTTGCAAAATATGTACTATAGGTTTACAAAAAGTACAGGTGTCAATTCATCAATTATTGCTCCAAAGAACAAAGGTGAAACAGAAGGAAGTGTGTCCTGTTAAGGAACTTGTTCTATAGAAAAGGGAGTACGATAGATCATAGATAGTGTTCATGTTTTTGGAGGACAAAAATCTCCTCAGTGGGGAGGAATGATCTAGGTGGCTCTAGGGAGGGTCAGAAGTTAAAGAGGGCTCAACAAAGGCTCAAAAATCAAAGTTCTTTGATTTCCATGAAACTAGGGTAAAATTTAAGAGCTCATCATAAGATTTCCAATGACGTAAATGGCACCTCAATATAACATTGTATGTGAAAGTTATGGCCAATTAAGCTTTTGGTCAACTTGGCCCATTGGCTAAAGTTAGCAGAGTGCCAACTGAGTTTGGAGGATGGCTAAATCTGGTAGAGCCACTAAATTTGGCAGAAATTATTGAGGTGATAAATTGACACTTTGCAGCGATGGTTTCCGGCAACAAAACTTGCAAAATTGTCGCCTCCTTAATTTGTTCAATGACCCTAAAATTCTGACGGATGATTTTTGGCCAATTTCTATTAGAAATAAAAAAATAAAACATAATAAATGGGGTGGCGAGTAGTCACCCCCACCACCCTGCCAAAAATATATATATATTAGAAATAAAAAATAAAACATAAAAAATGGGGTGGCGAGTAGCCTTCCCTCCTTAGATTGTGGAATGCAGCCTTGGTGAAGGCAAAGCCTGAGCCAAGGTTGGTCTGACTCACCGATGGGAAAATAAAAGCAAGTAAGTCAGTGAATGCATGGAGATGCTATGTGATAGCAGAAGTGATTAACAGTGCATGCAAAACATGAATGAAAGATTCAACAAATAGATCAACATGCATGTGGGTGAGGGAGTTCGCCGGTTAGGCGAACGTCCATGCAAAACAGTTTCATGCATACGACAACCATGAGATAGCAATGAAAACTGAAACAGGGCTAGGGAAAGCTATTATATATGTAAAAGATAGAAATCATTCAAAGAAATCAAGAAAACAATACTCCTACAAGAAAAAACACAAGAAAGGTACAGAAATGCAGCACAAGGCATGGGAAGTGGGCTTACCCCAAAACGGTTGAGCTGAATGTGCCGACTATTCCTAGATGTGTTGTGGGATGTCAAAGATGCAACGTTGATGTGAGGAAAAAGCTCTACAATGTCTGGTTTCTGAGTTTGATAACATCAAGGCTGTGACACGCATGCCGCGAATCTAGGGGAAGCGACAGTTGGTGGGAGGTTTCAAAATTGCTACTTGCATGTAACCTCCAATGGCTAAACATAGATCCCTAAAATAAGGGATGCCTTTTCATGCTACCTTGGGAGAATAAACCCATGCATGCAAGTCTATTTTTCTCAGTCCCAGAGGGAACCGGTCAACTCAACTACACATGCAAGAGACTGCTCGATTGCTGGAGAAAAATGGGCATTTCTAGCTGGGAGTTGGGCTGGCTATCTAGAAGATTTGTGCAATTTCTGGGAAGAGAAAATGATTGTTGCCTAGATTTTTGCAAATCCTAGGCTAAGAAGCCTGTTAATGGGAAAATTTGCGCAAATCCTGTTGGGAGGGTTGGCCGGAAGGTTTGTACAATCCTGGAGCTCAGCAGGCTATCAGAGAGGATTGTGGAATTCCTGGAGGGAACGTTGGTTTCCCTCCAAAAATTGTTGGGTTGTGTTATATTCTTTCCATGACTAACCTATGTAGCGAATTGGGGGGTTAGAGGGGGGGTGGAGCCCCCCTTCGTTGCATCGATTGTGCAATGGGGGGGGTCATAGGGGGGCTTTTGGGGGGGCGAGTAGCCCCCCTATACGGGGTCTAGGGCAGCGCCCTAGGAAAGAAAAAATTGGACCCTATATTAGGTTGGGCAGACCTACCTATGGTTTTTGGTCCATGGTATTGGATGCTTCGGCATGTATAAATATGTATTGTAATATTGAAAGGAATATAACGAACAATCAAGCTGGTAGTCCCGGTTTTGGGATCTAGGGGAAAACCTCTGTGTATATGTGTTTTATGTGTTATGCACTCGCATTTTTTATTTTTCAGTGTTTTAGAATTCGTATGCAGGTAATTTATATACAGGGTTGAAACCTACATTTGGTATCGAAGCTATTTTTGGCTTCAAGGGGATGCCTTTTATGCTGAGGGGTTTCGCTCAGGCTTGTAGTAAACCCTGTTTAGTGGGAGATCTACGAGATCGATTCTAGTGGTGAAAGAAGATGGCAAGAAGTGGAAACATAGAGATCAAGAAGTTTAATGGTCATAGTTTTGAGTTGTAGAAACTCAAGATGGAGGATATGTTGCTGGATAAAGATCAATGGATTGTGGTAGATCCAGGTACTAAATCAATGGGAGTGACCGATGAAGAATGGAAGAATTTGGATTGAAAGGCAAAGAGAACAATATGATTGTGTGTCTCAGATTTAGTATTGTTGAATGTATCAGGGGAAGCTACAGTGAAGGCCTTGTGGGACAAGTTAGGGACTTTGTACCAATCTAAGTCTCTGGTGAATAAAACTTTCCTACAGAAAAATTTGTATAACCTGAGGATGAAAGATGGAGACTCAGTGACAGAGCATCTAAATGTGTTTAATACTGCAGTAAGTCACTTTGCATCTGTTGATATTAGAATTTCAGATGAAGATAAGTGCATCAGTTTGTTGTGTTCTCTACCAAATTTGTGGGATAGGATAGTTATTGCAATAGTCTCATCCTTACTAATAGAGGAGATGAGATGGAAAAATATGGAGAGCTAGAATGGTGATGCCTTGTCTGTACGATGACAGTCCCAGAACAGAAACAAAAATAAGTCATTGAGTGAGAGATATAAATCTAGAGGGAGATCTAAATCTTTAGGAAAACTTGTAAAGGTGGTGTGCTGGAAATGCAGAAAGGAAGGGCACTACAAAAGGGATTGTAAATCTAAAGCTCCTAACAAAGGAAAGGGATATGATGATGCTTCTTCTGCAGAGGCGAAAACCACCTCAGATGAAGGTGGGGATGTGTACTTGGCTTCTTCAAGTACACATGTAGATCATGAGGCATGGTTGATTGACTCAGGTGCATCCTTTCACTTCACTCCTCATAGAGAGTGGTTTTGTGAGTATGATAAATACGATAGTGGTGATGTCTTCTTAGGGGATGATAGGAAGGCTAGAATCATTGGTAGTGGAAAAGTAAAGTTGAAGTTGCAAGGTAAAAGTGTTAGAACACTTCCAGGTGTTCTACATATTCTTGCATTAGCCAAAAATCTGATTGCTATAAGCAAGTTGGATGATGCAGGTGTAAAAACAGTGTTTGAGAAGGATACCTACAAGATGGTTCGAGAAGCACTGATATTGATGCAGGGAGTTCAGACTGGAACTCTGTATAAGCTGCAAGGAAGCACTATTGTTGATGGGTGCAATAGTTCTATGGTTCCTGAAAGTGGAGCAAAAAATCTAGTGGTCTCTGGAGAGAAGACCATGCTGTGGCATCAAAAGCTTGGGCATATTGGAGAGAAGGGCTTCTGAATACTTCATGGTAAAGGTATGGTAGAAGGTATGAGTAATAGCTCTCTGGATTTTGATTTCTGTGAAAATTGTGTATATGGGAAGCAAAATCGAGTTAGTTTCCCCTATGGTGGTAAGAGAGCGAAACAGATATTAGAGCTTGTGCACAGTGACGTGTTTGGACCTATGAAGGTTCCATCACTGGGTAAGTTTGTGTACTATGTATCATTTATAGATGACTTCTTAAGGAATACATGGATATATTTCCTTAAGAATAAATCT
>APFE030839859.1:9846-82594 GCA_000404065.3 Pinus taeda
AAAATCAACCATTGATATTATTTATATTTTTACCTAGTTTGATTTTTTTCCAGAAAATAAAAATAATATTAAATAATAGTAATATTAAATTAATAAATAATAATTTGTCCGGGTCCTAAGATCAAAATTAGTCTTTAGTCAATTTAGCTGTTGCAGACTCTGCTGAGACTATTTAACACGCTAAGCTGGATTGGTTTCTTCAACTTGTCCTGACGATGAACCACACTAGTTGGTTCGAAATGCGTCGACAAATGAATTCTTATGTGATTTACGCTGAAGAATCTCTCAAAAACACTAAGACATGCTATCCTTCCTTATCAAGGTAAAGGTAACCTAATAACTTTAATATACATATGAGATCACATGACGGTCGCATACATAATTTAATCTGTTATTTCTATAAGGAAGGAATTAAGAAATCCATATAACTAAGTTGTATGATTTAACATCCTATTAAGTAAGGTTTAAACATGAATCACATACTATGAAAGTAAATATCATTCAAATAGAGGAAAACACCATTAAATCTATTAAGACCCAAGCACATGTAATTCATTCAATATTTCCAGAACCAAAAAAATTCCTCATAAGAAAATTGGAATAGTAACAGAGGGAGAGTAAGAACCAACATACAAACATTCCATGCATATGACACCATCTAAACCTCACTTGGAGCGAGAAGCACCACCACCCAGCCATGAATCACCTCTAATTCCCCCTGAGCCGAAGCTCTTGCCAAGGAGCAATTGTCCTCAATTGATCAATGCACTAGGTATTAATACTCTCTTTCATGATTTAGTTACCATTAGCGTCATCCCGCTTTTATGGCCTTTTCCATTTGCCTAGGTATTTTCCCAAAAATCTTGTATTTATCTCCCACAAGGATTTTCCTCATAAAATCTTTCCTTTATCTCCCATAAAGCTTTTATGTCGAATGGATCTTATCTCCCATCCATTCGATGGATCTACAATCCATCCAAGCTTATCTAGAATGACATCTAGAAGCTTTATCATGAAAGATTCATCTCTATCCCATTTCTCATGGGATTTGGCAAGAGTCTCTTGGTGCTCCACCCTCCAAGTGATTTATTTTATTAATTTATTTAATAACACATTTACTTTTCATATTACATATCACCTAGCTTTCCTTAGCTTTGGTTTAAAACCATTTAACACACAAGGGAGGATATCACACTTAGCTTTAACTTAGCTTAGTTTTACAATAATTTAGTACACAAGGGAGGGGTGTTACACCAAATTCGTAATCCTTAATAATTTTTTTGAGAAATGACGACAATATATGAAGGATCACACCCTGATTTTCAAGTTTTTGGGTATTTGGCCCTGCGAACAAGATACTCATTTATGGATCCACAACAGATGGGATCCCCGTGATCAAATCTAGTGGACATGAAACATATTTTTGAGAATGGGTCCTATTTCATGAATAATGTGTGCATCTTTCTCTGCTACTCAAAGGAATGTTGCAATCTTGACAAGGAGGAGTTTCAGGTATCACAAGTCTTGATAGGACCTTTCTCCCAATCATATGATTTTTGGTAACTATATATCCTCAAAGGAAGAGGTAATGAAATCAGTCAATAAGTGAAAGTATCTAAGGTCACAAAGAGACGACGACAATCAACATATGCTCGAATTTGTGTCCACATGAACATTTCCCAACCCCTTCCTAAATTGATTGAGCTAGTTTACCATGATTATATTTGGATGCAACCCCTTGACCATGAACATGCCCCCTTAAAATGTCATCATTTTCATGAATACATGCATCTGTTCTATGATATCCCCCTCACCATTATAAAGGAAGCTCAACAGGAAACCCAACATTAGGATGAGGAGGGCTTTCAATTAGTGGGGTGAAGGAGATACCACCAACCCTAATCAAAATCTACTCCCCAACCCACTTGTCCTAACCTGCCACCACCACCACCTAGATCTGGCCTGACAAACCATCCTACTAGCAAACCCTCCCCCCCTCCAGGAGATTAAAGTCCCTTTCCAATCTTGGAAACCTTAGAACCACTACACACATAAATACCCCCCTCATCCCAGTTGATGCTCCAAGAAATGGAAGTTAATAAATAAACCCCATCCATATTTGATAAAGTTCCCCCCAAGAGGAAAGTACGAGAAACTGTAGAAGATGACCGAAGGATAAAGAAGATCCTCAATCATACCAGTAAAGTGTTGGAAACAGAGCAAAAAAACAACAGACTTGGCTGAAAAGAAATGAAAATACTTTAAATATTTAGAGTATGGCTTCAGGGAAACATGAAAGATATTCCAGCGAACTAGCTCTCCCACTTCAGCAATATGTCCAATCAATCGAGCGTAAGGTTTGGGAAATAGGAGATTGATCCCAAACCTCCCAGATCAAGAAAATAAGGCAGCCTGTTAGACATCACCCTTCTAGATTCATGCATCTAAGATAAAGGAAAAAAGGGAACAAAGATGACACGAGAATTAATCAGAAAAGTGGGAGAACTTTTACAAAATTTAGGACATATGGGTCAGCTGGAGGATTATTTCCCAGGATCCCCCTCCCATTGAAAATTGCCTCATGGAATGTAAGCTTTGATCTCTAGAGGAAAACATAAATAAAGTCAAACTAGATATAGTTTTGCTTCTGGAAACCAAAATGATTGCAGAAAAATTAAAGGAGTCTAGCCAACAATGTTGGAAGAACAATGAAGTCATTATGATAGATGCCATTGGTATGGAAAGAGAAATTGGGGTACTATGGAACCCAAACCAAGTAATCTTCAAGGATTGGCTTGGTACCTCTCATACCTTATCTAGAACCCTTCGACCTGTTGGATCTAATGTGTTGTATAGCTTAACGGTCATCCATGACCCTTCCACTCCCCAATCTAAGGATCTATTTGTGAAAGAACTCCAAGCCCTTCGTCCAATGACTTCTTCCCTTGAACTGATCATAGGGGGCGATTTCAATCTAATCTGAAACTTGGATGAAAAATATGGAGGAGTTAGATGGTTGGATTCTAGCTCCTTTGCCTTCAACAACTTGAAATAGGATATTCACCTGGTGTATGTGAAAGTGAAGACGGGTCTCCCCAAATGGAACAATAGGAGATGTGGAGAAAATCAAGTGGCATGTCGCTTGGACCAGTTCCTTTTGTGAAAAGAACTACTCTTAAAGGATCTCCTCATTGAAGCCTCCATTATGTTGTACTTAGGCTCGAATCATTGGTATATTTTTCTAAATTTGACTTCTCACTTCCCCTCACAGAATAAACCCTGTTGCTTTGAACGCTTTTGGTTATGACACCCAGGTCTAGTGGGAAAACTAGAAGACTGGTGGAAATCCCTGGAGGTACCCTTGGGCTTTCACATCAAAATCTTTCAAAAAAAACTGAAAGCCCATTAATTAAAAATCAAAATATGGAATATAGAGGATTTTTGGAATATATTCATTCAGAAGCAAAAGTTAGAAGCAAAAATGGAGAAGATTCAAATGCATATAATCTATGAAGGCCAATTAGTGGATTTAGAAATGGAAGAATGTCACCTCTTATCGTAGCTGGAAGAAATAAGGCTTCAAGAGGATGCATTATGGAGGAAAAACTCCAGAGTTCAATGGCATCAGGAGGGGGAACGAAACTCAAATTTCTTCCACTGATCCATGATCAATAATAGACAACATAAGTGCATATCATCGCTTAGGGGATTGAGATGGAATCCCACCAAGCTATGGAACAAGAACTTATCTCCTTTTTATCCTCATTTCTATCCGAAGAAGACATATATATAATGGAGGATATCGAGCGATTCACTTTTCATATCCCAAAACTGGTGATAGAGGAGAAAAACTAGGCCTTAATGCCCCTAGTGTCATACAAACAACTAGAAATAGTGGTTAAAGAAATTCTTGCCAAGAAGGCACTTGGTCTGGATGGGTTCACCTCTGAATTCTTCAAGCCTTCTTCGTATTTTTTGGGTCCTCAAACTATTGCGCTGGCGGAGGAATCCTAGAAGTTTAGGCAGATTTGGTCTGGTCTAAATGCTACATTCCCCACTCTTATTGCAAAATCCAAGGAGGTGAATTCCATGAGTGGGTTCAAGCTTATCGCATTATGCAACGTGATTTATAAGATTCTCTCCTCTAGCCTAGTTCTCCATCTGAAACCAATTCTTCATGACATGATCAACTCGAAATAGTCAAGGTTTGTAGAAGGGAGACAACTCTTGGATGGGATAGTCTTGGCCCATGAGATTATCCATTCTCTAAAGTGCCATAAGAAGCCAGGGGCACTTCTCAAACTAGATCTCTCCAAAGCCTATGATTGCCTCAGTTGGTCCTATCTCATCTTCGTCATGAAAGCTTTCGGTTTTGCAGAAGATTGGCTCATATAGATCTACTCAAGCTACCCGACGTATGCTTCTCAATACAAATAAATATGATATCTATTTCTTTAATACTCCTCACCCAATATAATTGTTTTTAGATTGTAATATAGGATTTTCTATAGGGTATCTTCTGTAAAAATACCTGGGTGTTTTGTTTTTGGCCAATCCCCTATGCATAACCCACTCGAAATATTTATGTTCCAAAATCCTCAAAAAATTGTCAAACTGGACTTTTAGGGTCTTAAACTTGACTGGTTGGGCTACTTTCCCTCAATCCATCATTCAAGCTATCCCTCTGTATAAAATTTATCTTCTCACTGCTGGTAAAAGAATTTATAAAGATCTATCTTCCATCTTCTAAAATTCATCGGGCACAACACCACCCTTGAAAATAAATGGCTCCTTGTTTCCTGAAATGAGCTTTTCCTTCCCAAATCTCGAGAGGGTCTTTGCCTGAGAGATCCAAAGATGCTAAATGGGGTCGCGTGGGCCAAACTTTGGTGGTGATGGATCCAAGGTGGCCTGAAGTAATGGAAATAGATTTGGTCTTAGAAATGTGGCCAAGGAAAATCTTAATGCATGTTACTCTGGGATCATTCCCCACCTTTAGGATTAGCCATCTAGAACCTCGTCAACCAGAACAGTTACCTCATTCGGGATCACTACTTCTGGGAAATAAGAAACAACATATCCACTTTGTTTTGGGAGGAGTAATGGCAACAACTCACTTGCCTCGATAGAGAACAGTCCCTGCAAGATTTAAAACACCTTCTACAACAACTCAGTGAGGGGCGAGTAACTAATTATTGGATTACACATAAGGATCAAATGGGCTAGAGAAAATGGTAAAATGAAGCTAATTGGCATATTGTGGCTCCCCGTGAAGTTTGGAAAAATATTTCTCTACAGTTGGATTAATGGCACATCCCTTTCTCCCTAGATCATGATACACTAAGGTGGGGATATTTGACACCCAACTCTTTCTTGCTAAAAGAAGCCTATCTCATCAAGGTAGATGCCGTCAACATGCCATGCAAGAAAATTTGGCTTTAAATTTGGGGGGGATAGATATGGCCCAAGGTTGTGCACTTTCTATGGCTTGTCAGTCACAAGTGAATTCCCACCTATGATCGAATACAAAAGAAAGGTTTCATGGCACTGTCACAATGCCCCATTTGCAGAAACCAGGAGGAAACTCTTCAACACCTCTTGAACACTTGCCCTACTATAGGTGATGTTTGGGATATGGCTAATGGTCTATTTGGACCCCACAACCATCAGTAGAATGATATTGTGGAGAATGTAGAATAATGGCCACATAATAGATTAATAAATATAATCGTTAATGGAATCCAATGCCTTATTTTGGGATTCATCCAATGGAATATCCAGAAAGAACGGAACCACACCATTTTACATGACAAGACTCCATATAGTGCCTCCATCTAGGTGACAGTCAATGAAACCATTAGGGAGACAATCCTGTCTGAGACCTGGGACCTTGACATCTGGAAGCCCACCCATCTGGAGTCAGCCATGCTCCTTTCTCTCAATATCTCCCAAGATATGACTTTTCCTTCTTCTCCTTTGGTCAAATACCCTCTAATCTCCTCCCCCTCTATATTCTCTTGTCCTCCCTCCAGTTGCATTCAAATCAATTTTAACAAAGCATCGAGAGGCAATATAGGGCCCTCTAGGTATGGTGGGGTTCTGCGAAATGAAAAGGGCGCCCCTACAGGGGTCTATTCCAGATATTGTTGCCTCAACACCAACAACGTAGTTGAAGTAACTACTCTGAGAAGGCTCTCTCTTTGGTCGTTCAACAAAAATGCTCTCCAACCCATATTGTAGGGGACTCAAAGCTAGTGGTTCAGATGGTTCAGAAGATCACTAATGGTTCTCCCACGTTCAAAATTGTTAAAAGTTTGCGTCTGGAGGCAAAACATGCCCGAATAAAACATATGATGAAACATTTATATTATGTCACAAGAGGCCATGTCCTCTGGGTGGGCAATAAATTGGCAGATTGGTTGGCTAGCTGGTGAGTGACAAACCAACATAGTGGATTTTCCAAACCATGGTAGGATTTCCTAATTATAGTTGATTTAGATCCAGGCGAACTTCGGGACTTCTAGGACATTCTAGAAGCTGATTCTCCCCCCCAATGGGAGTTCTCTTCCCAATGCCCATATTTCTTATGTGATTCCTCCTCCACGCAGGCATTGATAGAGCCTCGACACTCTGCACCTGCATTCATTTCCACAGTTACACGATGAGTCCCTCCTCACAGGCAGTCTTTAAATTCGCTGGCAGGCAGCCTGTGCATCTTAGTTCGGCAATTCAGGAGATGGATTTGGGTTTGAAGGTTTGGGAAGGTTCTTGAGTATGTAGTCATGGCGTCTTGTTGGGGCACTGATCTCGGTTGAGGAGAAAGGAATATGTGGAGTTCCTCCGAATGTGGGTTGTATACTGCATCTTGGTCTACCCTTGGGACCTTGGAACTTGGATAGTCGCGGTTCGCCTTCAAAGGCTTCTACAACATTGGTGACCATTGTTGGCTCCTCCCTCATTTGTGCAAGCTCGTCTGGGTTCTTTCGGGTGTGTGAAAGGTGTTTTAACTTCAGGAATTTTGCTTCAATGTTTTGGCATTACTCCTTTGCATTTACAAAATTGCACTCTCCTCTCCCCTAATCAGGGTTGCGCTCACGACCAGTGGTATGCATTGAATATTAGTGTGAAGGTTTCCCTGCCTTCTGCTCTAGTCTAGGAGGTCTTAGATTCATTTTCCTAATTGGTTTTTGGTGGAAATTTTGAAGTTTATATTCTAGTAGGTAAGCGGCCTTGTGGTTATGGGTTTAGTTGCATCTTTTGTAAGTGGGATGCATTGTTCTCCACGAATTCCTCGTGTTGTTTTTCATCGTCTACTATTTATTTTAACATTCCTAGCCAATCAGGCTATCCTTGTTGAAGGAGGGGTCAGCCAACTTAGGCTGTTCGTCTCGAGCTTGGGCACTGTTCAGCTTCTGCCAATTTGGCTAGTCGAGAAATCGACGACGATGAGGTTATTTCTCCAACCAATTCTCTAGGGAAACTTTTAGCCCTAGCCTCATTGGACAATATAGTAGAGCAATTGCGCCACCTTCATCTTGATATCGATATCCTTAGGGACCACAGGTATGAGGATCGCAATGAGATTATGGCATATATGAGAGATATTCATTACAATTAGCGTGAAATCCTAAAGCAACTGGAAAACCTCTAGTGTAGTCAGCGAGGTAGAAATGACCATCTTCGCAACTTGGAAGCCCGAGTGGAGCACATCAACTTCCACATTCATGACTGTGTTTGGTATTTCACAATGCCCACTGTAATGCCTCCCCATCCCCCTCCTTGACATGCTATTGTCAACTCAAACATCTTTTGGTGTCTATGTTAGTAGGCTAAGGCCTCACAATTATCAGAAATAATGTATGTAATATGTCCTCACAAGTACACGAGTCCCCAAACACTCACAATGTCTCTCTATCCCAAGAAGAGAGTAAGGACTGTGAGATATTTTTTGTAATCTACGCTATAAATATAATGAAATCAATTGTAAACAAAAAAATCAAAATAACACTAACTTGTGACATCAAACAATAAATGTAAAGAGAACTTCCTCACACGACGGGAATAACATGCAGTAACTCAAGAAACCGTGGAACTAACAATAATATTTTCTCACTTAAAGGAAAGGAATTGAACACTAGTAACCCTTAATAAAAAGAAAAATTTAAGCTTTAAATATATATTTACACAATAGAAAGAGAGGCTCGAAATTTCAGGTATAAGAGAAACCCTAGGCTAAAAGCCGAGTCCAATTACAAGTCCTTGGAAACAACTAATGCTAACGATCGACCATATTTTTTAACATCACAATGTATCAATATCAACTATTAAAAGAAAAAGCTCGAGAACCTTGTTAGATAGATGGTCAAGGAGGTGACTTGAATTCACAAGGCAGAGGAGCTCCAAATATATAAACCCTAACGAACATCATAAAACCTAAACAAGGTCTGGGCCTCATGGTTGAAGAACCATGGACAACCAAATAAATACTAGTAAGAATCTGGACACGGGTATGTCGAAGAATTGCTCCAACAAATAGATCTTTCATTTAAAGGAACGAAAGTATAGTTGTATTCCTTCCAAGGAGAGAGTCAAGCCTCTAAAAGAATTAAAATACATTTTCTAAATGAATTGTTGGATAAATGATATCTATTATTATTAAAAGAGAATACAAAACTCCGAGAAGAAATTATCCGTATGGGAGAATTAAAAGAAATTGTGTAAATGAATGGTGGGATAAATGATATCTATTATTAATAAAGGAGAACACAAAACACCCAGAAGAAATGGTCGGTATGGATAGGTTCTGAGTCCATAGCTTACCTTAAAACGGGAAGGAACTCAACTATCGTCTTGCAGCTATAAGCACCAAGAACAAAAACATTAACAGAAGATTGAAGCAAGAGTTAGCAAAGGAAGTAAAAACCCTTGTAGGAGTCGACATTAGGGTTTTACCTAGAAGGGAAGCGGGTAGAGGGAACAATGTCTTGGCATCCTTTAGAACCCAAAATTCTAATTGGGTGCATCATCGGTCCAGTACAAGCTTCGAACCTGTGGCTAAGTTTTCAAATAAAATTGTACATATGAATAGGAAGTAAAGACCTCATAAAAAGAAATATAAAGAAAAATTTTAACTGCACATGGACCATGGAACAAAGCCTACAAAGAAAACCTAAACACCGAGAATTTTCATATTCATCACTATCAACTTAGACATTTCATTGTGGATCTTCGAGTTTGGTAGATGGAATGGAGGGAAAAGAAGTCGTAGAGGTCGAACCAGGGACTAAGGGCTCGAACATGACCGAGAATTTTCATATTCATCACTATCAACGCAGAAATTCCATTGTGGATCTTCGAGTTTGGTAGATGGAATCGAGGGAAAAGAAGTCGTAGAGGTCGAACCAGAGGACTAAGGGTTCAAACATGACCTGTAGTTGCAGACTCATTCAAGAGCGAGCGAAAGGGAAAATGAGACTGGAAGGGAGAAATGGGGGTCGTTAGTTACACCCAAAACGACCCCGAACCACTCCAGCCATCGATTTCAAACCCTAAATGTCTGCGCCTTTGATGTTCGGACATATCAGGTTCTCCATAGGTTACCACGCGGAAGCGTGAGTGGGATACAAGTTAAAATGAGTCCATATTGTTCTAACATTAATACATATAAACTACAATCATCCTCCGTGATAAAAATATCATAGCTAATATAAACTTTCACATTGTTATAATGCGCCCACGAGTAATATATTATATGCCATATTAAAAAAAAATTATAGCATGAACTCTGCCATGATAACACAACCGTAAATATGAATGGTGGACTTTGATATAAATAGACCAACAATTTATTGAATAGTCAATGCTAAACTATTGCTTCGTAAGGTGTTAAATGCGTGAATTATAGAGAGCGAAGTTGTAACATATAATGCTAAGGGAGTACCCGTGGTCTTAAATATTTATATATTTTCTACAGGATTTAGGTTTTGTTCATATATATATATATGGATTGTAAACAATATATTAATGTACATATTTATGTACTAGAAGAATAACAGTTCCTAAGATATATATAAAAACCAAGAATAAAGACTTATGGATGCATGATGTATATATAAACCATGCGACGACCATCGATAATGAAAAGAGAAGAAGATGATCATACATAATGAAAAGAGCGGAAGATGTCTAGTAAGTTTCAAGTGGATAAAATTATAGTCTAATGGAACTTGAGGCATCAAGTGTATGAGTACAACGGTTATAGATGGGCTTTACTTTTCTTAAGTAAAAGTAGTTGTATTCACATCATTTAAAAAGAATGTTTACTCTCGTATCAAAATGTATTTATGAGTAGAATTTTACGAGGGATGTGCTAATAAAGTTGATTAATATTATTGCATATAATAATAATGGTTAATAATGATCAAATTTTGTCAATGTTATAATGTAACATTACAAATTAGTCAATCATGTTTACTAATGTGGTTGTGTCAAGGTTTATAACATATTAGTCAACCATGTTTACTAATGTGGTTGTGTCAAGGTTTATAACATTTTCAGTTTATAATGATGAGATTTTTAATATTTAAGTTTAATAATTGGCTTTATAATATTGGCTATTTAATATAGGATTTAATATATATGGTTTATAATGTTAGGGTTTAATATATAGGGTATATAATATTAGTTTTTAATATATAGGATTTATAATTAGGTTTTATAATAATTGGTTTAATATTAAGGTTTATAATATAGGGTTTACAATATAAGGTATTTAATATATATGATTTAATAGTGTCTATAATATTAGGGTTTATATTGGTCAACCATTATTAATCATAGTTGAGTCTATTTAGCATGGATAACCTTCTTAAACCATGGTCAGTGATGTTCAACCACAGGAAACCTACACCAACCATGGTTAATTATGGTCATATTTCATCAACCATGGTTTCCATAATCAACCTTTAAAAATGATAGTCAATCCATGCTTAACATGGTCTACCATTGTTAATATGGTCAACCTAGGTCACCATGGTAAAACATGGTCTACTATAGCCTTCGATTTTCAATATAGAGAACCTTAATTTATCATATAAAATTATGCTTAACCATGGTCAAATTAGTCAAACCATGTGAAAAAGGTAACAATGTGACAAACATTGTCACATTATTTTGCAGTTTATCCAATGTCACAATGTGACATTACAAAATTAGTTAACCACATTTACTATTGTGGTTGACTATGTTTAATATAGAAGGTTGATTGTATGTGGTTGATTATGGGTTTACTATATAGGATTTATAATATTAAAGTTTATAATAGGGTTTATACTATTAGGTTTATAATATTGGGTTTACTATATAATATGTTTAATATATAGGGTTTTATATTAGGATTTATAATATTTGGTTTTATATTAGGTTTATAATTGAGGGCTTTTAATATTTGATTTAATATTAAGTTTTATAATATTGAGTTTATAATATAAGGTGTTTAATATATGGGTTTATAATATTAGGGTTTGTAGTATTAGGTTTAGAATATTAGGATTTATAATATTGTGTTTAATATTAGGGTTTATAATATTGTGTTTTTAACATTTGTGGTTATAATATTGAGGTTTTTAATATTAGGTTTTTTTAATTTTGGGTTTAATATTAGGGTTTATAATGTATCGTGATAAACATTGTTGGAGTGCTACATTACGTTAAATTTATCCAATGTCACAAAATGACATTACAAAACTAGTTAACAACATTTACTAATGTGATTTGTTATGCTTAATATAAGGCTAACTATATGTGGTTGACCATGGGATTAATATATAGGATTCATAATATTAGGGGTTATTATTAGAATTTATAATATTGTGTTTAATACTAGGGTTTATAATATTGGTTTTATAATATTGAGTTTACAATATACAATGTTTAATATATAAGGTTTATAATATTATGGTTTAATATTCGCGTTTATAATATTAGGTTTTATATTGTGCTTATAATCTAGGATTTTTAATATTGGATTTAATATTAGGTTTTATAATATTAGGATTTATAATATTAGAGGTTATAGTATAGTATTAGGGGCAAGCAGGTGAGCATTATCACTATTTCCTACAATTGTTGCACTTTGCTCAATTGGACAGTGTTTAAATTTTGATGAATGATAACATTGAAGTGTAAATTTCATGCGGACACATCAAATATGGGTTTATAATGGAAAAATGTTCTATAAATGTAAAATTCCAGGCTCTCACCTCCCCATCTCTTCACATGAATTGGACGTTGAATCCATGTTGTGCCACCCTGGATGCTTCCTTTCTATTGCCAAGGACAACAAATTCTTGTCCAACTAGAGGACCAAGAGATACAACCATCTGGTTTTGTAGGATTTTGTAAGTGTATTACTTGCCAATAGGATATACCATTTCTATCTTGCAATGAGATACATGTGTAAATCACAAAAGCGTGAAGGCTATATGGTCGTTGCCTTCGCATCAACTATATCATCAAGATGCAAATGAATTCAAACAACCCTTACTAGATAATTAAAATCGTGTTGAAACCTAAGATACACTGAGACAATTGAGAATGAGCTCAAGTTCAATTTTTATCTCCTGAGCGACCTTTGTTGTTCCAAAATCTATTTTCTCCTCTTGTTCTTGCCAACACAAAGCTAAGCTAGATGGAAAATTATGCAACATTCAGGCAATTTGTGCACCCTAACTTTCTTCATCTTAGTGTAGAAACCATGCTTATAAGTTTTAGAAAAAGGGCCATGTGAAAGAGAAATGAACAAATTCTTGTTTGAATCCCTCATTGTTCTAGTTGTCTTTGTGTAGGCTGGAAAATATGGTTTCATCTTTTACTAATAGCTTGCAAGTAGAAGTTTGCCCTGTGATTTATGATGTGGTGTCAGAGAAAATGAACGCCTTAAGTCTATGGATCTCTTGCCTCTAGTGGCAGAGAAAATGGCAATGATTAAATGTAGAATCTCACCTCACAAATCTAGATTTGTTTTGTTTTCCTGCTATAAATTAAAATCTTTCATCAGGCAGGTTTTATAAATGCGAAATTTTTGGCTGATAGATGTACGATGATGATAGTCAAAGCAATGGCGAAAAATATTTCTTTGTCTTCTAATGCTAAAAATGAATGTCTCAAATTCACCTTGGAACAATAATATGCACCATACCCGCACCTCCGTACATATATAACCATTGTGTGCAACTTTCATTGTGTGTAGTTCTCATAATGAAAGCCTCCACAAAATTGTTACTCTGTATCTCTGCATAATAAATTTAAATTACAGTTTTTTTATAAAATAATACCATATAACTTATTGAATTTTGTTAATTAAGTTTAATTTTCATTGAATTTAATTTAATATTTGTGGACTTTAGTTTAATATTCATTGATTGTGTTGAGAGATTTCATTGTGTGGAGAGTTTTGTGAGGAGATTTTTGTGCAAATAGATTTTTTCTTTCATTGTGCGGAGTTTTCTTCACACTTTGCACAACGTTTAATCAATTAATTAGAGATAGCGGTAGAAACATGAACTATGTTTCATTGTAGCTATTACCCTTGTTATGAAATATGTTTTTGCACATATGCAAAAATCCAATGATAAGTAAGTTATATAATTATTCATTACAAATTATTTAATACCTACTCGAAGTTTCTTTCAATTGAATTCAAGTCATTATTTACCATTCATTGAATTATGTATTGAATATTTTATGTCTATATTCAATATTCCATTTTGATAGCAAAAATGCCCTCAACATTTTTTTTCTAATTTAAATTCCAAAATGCGGTTTACTTATTACTTGGGGTGCTTAGACATTCCACAAAGAGAGACATCTCCAAGATAATTCTTTGGCCATATTATCTACTAGGACCTTAGGAAGGGTATTTCTTTCTTTTAAATAAATTATAATGTCTGTATTAAAATATATATTTTTAAATGTATATATGAAAATTTATGTACTTTTCGAGTGGAAAAAAATAGGATTCATTTTATCTGTTCAAGAAAATAATTACATTAATATCTGATCAGATATTCCTGAAATTGTCAATTATCTTGATATTGAGTGTCAAACAACATAATATTTGAAACACATTAATAAAAAATTGAAGATAATATTACATAAAAATACTGTTAGGTGAGAGATTAATAATTCCATGTGTTAAAAACTCCATACATAAGTGCAATGTTTAAAAGTCACCTTGGTTTCACATTTGAAGAGGTTCAACAGATTTTCATAAGTGACCTTTGGTTTCATATTTGAAGAGGTTCAATGAATGTTCATATTTACCTATTTTTTCATAGATATCCTAGGTTAATATTTAAAAATTCAATAATCCTCAGAATTACCTATAGAGCAATCCGTGTTAATGTAAAGGGGAGGTTATAAGCCCAACATGTTTTATGAAATTTTCAAACTTTTCCCTTCGAAGTGCTTTGGTTAAGATGTCTATAATTTGTTCACATGTGGAGAAATGTATCAATTGCATGTTATTGACCTATAAATGGTGTTAAATAAAATGATATTTATTATTTTCCAACTTGATTGTAGAAGTGTTATTAATAAAAAGTGGAGTAGAATTCATATATTTCTCTTGCAAATCCTCTAGTGTCTTCCTAAACGATTTTTTTTTTTTTGTGGCTTTTACAAGAACCATATGCTTTTCATTTGTACTATAATATACTAGAATTGATTTTTTACATGATCTCCAAGATAATGTTGTTGATCCAAGACTCATGTATCCTATAATGGACACTCCATTCTCCTTATCTACATCAAAGTATTAATATGAATGTCTAAATAGTTCGAAGTCATCCATGATGCATGAGCATCCAGCTTGCCATAACCGGGCAAAGTCTCAACCAGGTTTGAAGGTTATTGATCAACTCGATTATTTATTTTTACGTTTTCATGAGATAGTTTTTCTTTTAACTTGTTTCTATAGAGTTGGTGAATTCAAACATATTTAGTTAAATAACTAGAATTACTGTAGCTCGAACAATAGCTAGGGAATAGTTCGTTAAATTAGGAGAGAAATGACAAACTGTTCATACAAATCTTGTAATGTCAAGCAAATATGGTTATCAACGATAACAAGATCTTTTTGTAACTAAATTCTATGGCAGTTTGATTAACTGCAAAATCAACTGAAATGGAAGGGCATAAAAGCCAAAATGTAACAGAGAGAAGGAGTTCAACAATTGCAAAAGGAAAGAAATAAAACGAACAAGATACAAACATATAGCATTCAAAACTATTTTCCATCTGTAAACATTTCTACTATTCATTCTAATATTATTTTTTCATTACAGTTTGATAAAGTAACAAATCGAGAATGTTTGTGTAATATACTGTTCTATATCCTGAACACGAGTATACTTTTCATCTCCAACATTGGACGTATTTCCGCACACAGTCAAGCAGAGGACCAAGAGGCATAAACAACCGAAGTCCAAGATGAATAGTTGCACACAGGAGACAACCACGGTCAAATATTTGCACTCAGAAAGAGACCACGGAACAGAGGTAACCCTGCTACGTAATATTTTTAAATTCCATTGAAAAATCGAAATCATTGACAAGCATTCATATTTATCATTATCAAATACAACATATATGCATACGAAGGATTCCATTCCCGTAAAAAAAATGATATTAAGCGTGTGACTGAAGTGGCGTTACAATCAAAAACCTGGACGAGGGTTCAACCATAGCAACGACAACCTTTCCATTGAACAACCCTTATACAATATCGATAGTGGAAGACGCAGCAAAAAAATACTACAGACAACGAAAAAAACCACAGAAAATCCTACAGCAGCCATGGTCATCAACCATTCGGAGAAATAAACTGAAAAATTTGAGGATTCAGGCCTACCGAGAACCAGTTCACTATGTCAAAAGGAGTTGGAGAACCCGCATGCTCAGGCCGCCACCAACGACCTGTAACCAGCAAATATGAAACCGAGTTACAGGTGTATTAGGGGGAAAACCCTTCAAGTAAGTAAACCACTACATGTGGAAGATAAAAACATCAAAATTACCTAAGTAAGCCGAGTCGAAATTTAGCCACAGCGACGTCCCGGAAAAGTTGCATAGCTGGAGACCAAAGGAGCGAGGAGGGTAAGTAACAGTAATAGAAGTAGGACAGAATTGAAGCAGGGACGGGAGATAATACCTGTTCGAGTCAACGAACAACCGCTAACGTGACCCTGTGCTCAGAACAAACACCAACGCTCACAAAATGAAAACCCAGAATAATGGAAAGCGTGAGGATTGAACCCAGATTTGGGTCAAGAAACAACAGGAGCTCGAAGAGTAAAACCAAACCACAACGCATGTATAGAACCATAATAAAACAAGAGAGAAGTATAAAAGAAATCCTGATCAAACAATACATGCAGGCTCGCAGACAGTAAGTAAAATACGACGAGCACATACCACTGGAAACTGCTTACAGAACGCACGCAGGCATAAAAAGGATAACAAATAGAACTTACCAGGTTCGAATCAACACCACAAAGCCAAGCGACAACAACATTCGAGCAGCATTTCCCATAAGTTCAGAGTCAAACCGAGCGGAGGAGAGTTCGTGAACCATTATCAACAGAAGGCAACCAATACTCACCATTGCAAACGAGATAGTATTCCACAGGGCAAACCCAGAAAACCCTCACAAACATTCTCAGCGAGAAGAACAGTCCAGAATAACCCAAAAGGGTCGGTTGCTTGGCACAAAGAACAAGTGGAAACAGGATCGAGGCATTAGGATGGACCATTAAATGCCGAATTAAACTCACAACTGCCACCCACTATGAAAAATCCCCACAGACGACCTCCACGCAAGGAAACAAGAGATATTTTGTCGACACACCATTACATACGAACGTGTAGAACCGTGGGCCCTTTGGGCTGGGTTACACCAGAGTGGTATCAGAGCCAAGTTGAGTAGATTGAGAAAAATGGATGTAGGACGACGAGGACGAGGCCGAGGTGCTCGTAGAATGGTAGATGAAGTGTTACGAGAAGAACTCAGAGTTCTTACTGCTCGTTTGGAAGCAGTAGAGTCAGGTAGGCGAAGAGATCCAGAAATGGGCGATGTAAGTGAAGAGGAAGTAGAAGTGGCAGCAGATGGACCTGAAGGTGAATCCGTAGAGGTGAAATTGCTGAAGTCTGTTTTACTATCAAACAGTACACCTAAACCAGAACTCCCGACGTACGATGGTAGTTTTTCTGTCGATGTTGTGTTGGATTGGATTAGTGAGATGGACAAGTATTTTGAGTGCGAGGAAGTTAGCGAAGACCGTAGAGTCAAATTCGCATTGACGAAGTTGGAAGGGCAAGCAGCTCTGTGGTGGGATAGTGTCGAGAATGAGAGGAAGAGGTTGAATAAAGCGCCGATTAAAACTTGGTCAAGAATGGTGGCCAAGTTGAACGGAAGATTTCTGCCAAGGGACTATGAAATTGTGTTACATAGACAGGTATAGAACTTAAGGTAGAGAGGATTGACTGTAAAGGAGTACACAGAGGAGTTCTACCGAGTGAATTTGCGAGCTGGATATACAGAAGATACTGCAGAAAGGACAACCAGGTATGTTAATGGGTTGAGAATGGAAATTCTAGATGAAATAAGTATTTTGTCTCCAAATAATACTGAGGAGGCATACCAGAGTGCAGTAAAAGCGGAGGAGAAAATTACCCAAAGGCAGAATGCCCGGAGAGGATGAGGATCCAGCAGAGGGAAAGGCCAGTCCTATGGCAGGGGCTGGACTGTTAGCAGCAGTGAGGAAGCCAACAGTTCGAGAACTTCAGGAACAATAGATAAAGGAGATAGTATGAGAGGTGGCAGATCGTCCCAGCGCGGCAGAGAAAATGACCGAGGAAGAGGGGGTGGTTACCAATGTTATAAATGCCACAAGTGGGGGCATCGCTCGTTTGAGTGTCCAAAAGCAGATTTAGTTGGACAGCGGGATGCATATGTGGTGCAACCGGAGGAAACAACAGTAGTCACTCAAGAGGCAGAGAATGCCCCAGAGACGGGAGAAGCTTTGGTGCTGCATATGGTGCTGTTGAAACTCGTCAACGAGAGTACCGAACAGACGCAACGGAAAGCTTTGTTCAGGACGATTTGCAAATCACAGGGTAAGTGTTGTAGGATGAAAATTGATAGTGGAAGTACTGACAATTTTGGTATCCACAGAAATGGTGGAAAGCTGGGGCTGAAGTGTTTAAAGCATCCCAGTCCATATAGAGTTTCATGGTTACAAAAGGGACACCAATTGATGGTGGATGAGCAAAGCGAGGTTGAGTTTCAGATAGGTAGGTATAAGGATAAGATTATCTGCGACATCATGCCAATGGACGTATGTCACATATTGCTGGGCAGGCCTTGGCAATATGATAGGAAGGTAACACACGATGGAGTGATGAATTGTTATTAATTCGAGAAAGATGGGGTCGGGCATACCCTTGTGCCTATCAAGGAAGAGAAAGGAGCAGCTGAAACAAGTGAACCCAAAGCATTGTTAGTGAGTGGAAAGCAGTTTTTAAAACAGGTAAAGAGCAGCGAAATAGGTTATGCAGTAGTGAAGAAAATAAGGACAGTTCTATTACACATGGAAATATCAGATTTGCCCATAGAGATACAACAAATGTTGGAAGAATTTACAGATATAGTAGTGGATGACTTGCCAGACAAGTTGCCCCCCAAATGGAGTATTAGTCACCACATTGATTTTATACCCGGAGCCAACTTTCCAAATAAAGTAGCCTACCGAATGAGCCCCAACGATAATGAGGAAATCAAGAAACAGGTGCAAGAACTGTTGGACAAAGGTTTAATAAGGTAAAGCTTGAGCCCATGTGTTGTGCCAACAGTCCTTGCCCCCAAGAAGGGAGGAGAATGGCGGATGTGCACCGACTCAAGAGCCATCAATAAAATCACCATCCGGTACAGATTTTCGTTACCACGTATGGATGATATGATGGGATGTTTAAGTGGGGCGACTTACTTCTCCAAAATAGATTTGAAAAACAGGTATCATCAGATTCGGATACGAGAGGGGGACGGGTGGAAAACAACCTTTAAAACAAATGAGGGACTGTATGAGTGGCTGGTCATGCCATTTGGGTTGAGTAATGCACCCAACACATTCATGAGGCTAATGAATGAGATGTTGAGAGAATATATTGGGAAATTTGTGATAGTTTATTTAGATGACATCCTTATTTTTAGCAGGACAAAAGAAGAACACTTTCGACATGTGCGCAAAGTGTTGGAGAAACTACAACAGAACAAACTACTGATAAACTTGAAGAAATGTACTTTTCTGTAGAGGGAATTAATTTATTTGAGATTTGTGATAGCAGAAAACGAACTGAAGATGGATCCAGAGAAGGTAGCAGCAATAGTAAACTGGCCGTCTCCAAAAAATTTATTTGAGGTATGTAGTTTCCACGGATTGGCAAGTTTCTATATGAAGTTTATTAAGAACTTCAACGGGATTTGTGCACCTATGCTGGAGACCATAAAAAGGCCAGCCAACCTTTTCGGTGGACGGAAGTAGCGGAGAAAAATTTTCAGTTATTGAAAAGGAAGATTACTGAGAGGCCAATCCTAAGGCTACCAGATTTTCAGAAATTGTTTCAAGTACGTTGTGACGCTAGCGGGACAACAATTGGAGTTGTACTTAGTCAGGAGGATAGACCTGTGGCATTTTTCAGCGAAAAGCTAAATGAGAGTAGATAGAAGTACTCCTCATATGACAAAGAGTTTTATGCAGTTGTAGAGGTGTTAAGACACTAGAGGCATTATTTACTGGGGAATGAATTCGTGCTGTTCTTAGATAATTCTGCACTACAATATGTAATGTAGCAACACAAACTCAACCATAAACATGCCAAATGGGTGGAGTATTTACAGAGTTTTAATTTCGTGCTGAAGCACATTAGCGGGCAAGAAAACAAGGTGGCCGACGCATTAAGTAGAAAGGCTCTACTTTTGCAGGAGAGCGCTCTACAGGTGTTGGGTTTTGAGCATTTACGGGACCTTTACCAAACATATGCAGATTTCAGAGAAGCCTATGAGGCGTGCCAAAACCCTTTGATAAGTGGTAACAATCCTTGGTTGGATTATAATATACAGGAAAAGTTGTTGTTTAAAGGAGGACAACTGTGTATACCCAACTGTTCAATGAGAGAGAATATGATTCGCGAAAACACAGCGGGGGTTTGGTTGGACACTTCGGTATAAATAAGACCCTAGAACAACTTAGTCATTTCTATTTTTGGCCAAGAATGCGACGAGACGTACAACGTTTTGTGACTAAGTGTAAGGTGTGCCAATTGGTGAAGGGGCACAGCCAGAACACAGGACTATATATAGCATTACCTATTCCAAGTAGGCCATGGGATTCTGTTAGTCTAGATTTTGTTTTAGGATTGCCAAATACACAGAGAGGATATGATTCAGTAATGGTAGTGGTGGACAGGTTCTCAAAAATGGCACATTTTATACCTTGCCGGAAAACTAGTGACGCCACTCACGTGGCCCACTTGTTTTTCAATGAGATTGTCAGGTTACATCAATTACCAAAAACCATCCTTTCAGAGAGGGACGTGAAGTTCACGAGACATTTTTGGCGTACCTTATGGAAAAAAATGAACACACACTTAAGCTACAGTTCTGCATATCACCCGCAAATCGACGGGCAAACAGAAGTTGTGAACAAGAGTTTGGGAAACCTGTTACGCAGCTTAGTCGGGGAGAATTCATGGATGTGGGATCGGGTGCTAGTGCAAGCAGAGTTCGCCTACAACGACTCACCCAATTGTAGCACAGGTTTTAGTCCCTTTCAGATCCTATATGGCATGAACCCTCGTGGAGTGCATGAGCTTCGGGATCTTGGCTTACAGGAATGACGAAGTGCAGACAGAGAGGATTTTGCTAAGGCAATGAGAGACTTACACGAACAGGTGAAGCCAACATTACAGGACAGCAGCTTAAAATATAAACAACATGCAGATCTAAAGAGGAGGGAGGTTCAGATTGAAGTGGGGGACGAAGTCCTTGCACACTTACCTAAGGAATGTTTCCCTAAGGGTACATACAATAAACTGAAGTACAAAAAGATAGGACCTTGTAAAGTCCTACGGAAATTTTCGGCAAATGCCTATGAGATACAATTGCCACCTGGAATAGGCATTTCACCTATCTTTAATATAGTAGATCTGTTCACGTACACAGACGACCCCACGGAGGAAAAAAAAGATGGACCCGGACAATCCACACGGAATACCCACGAAGACGGAGAAACTTGGAAGAGACAGATGCCTTATGTTCAACCCCCTGAGATTGAAGGCATCTTCGAAACTCAGGTGGCTAGACGTACTCGGCGAAAGAATTACTTACAGTACCTGGTGAAGTGGAAGAACCGTCCGATTGAGAACAGCTCATGGCTTCACGCTAGGCAGATTGCACAAACAAGAACTTCGATCGAGGACCTCATGGACCGGAGTCATGATCTCTTTTTACCCCGGGAGCCTGATGCAGGAGCATCCAGCTCGCCATAACCGGGCAAAGTCTCAATCAGGTTTGAAGGTTATTGATCAACTGGATTATTTATTTTTACGTTTTCATGAGATAGTTTTTCTTTTAACTTGTTTTTACAGAGTTGGTGAATTCAAACATATTTAGTTAAATAACTAGAATTACTGTAGCTCGAACAATAACTAGGGAATAGTTCGTTAAATTATGAGAGAAATGACAAACTGTTCATACAAATCTTGTAATGTCAGGCAAATATGGTTATCAACGATAACAAGATCTTTTTGTAACTAAATTCTATGGCAGTTTGATTAACTGCAAAATAAACTGAAATGGAAGGGCATAAAAGCCAAAGTTTAACAGAGAGAAGGAGTTCAGCAATTGCAAAAGGAAAGAAATAAAATGAACAAGATACAAACATATAGCATTCAAAACTATTGTCCATCTGTAAACATTCCTTCTGTTCATTCTAATATTATCTTTTCATTACAGTTTGATAAAGTAACAAATCGAGAATGTCTGTGTAATATATTGTTCTATATCCTGAACACGAGTATACATTTCATCTCCAACATTGGACATATTTCCGCACACAGTCAAGCAGAGGACAAAGAGGCATAAACAACCGAAGTCCGAGACGAATAGTTGCACACAGGAGACAACCACGGTCAAATATTTGCACTCAGAAAGCGACCACAGAACAGAGGTAACCCTGCTACGTAATATTTTTAAATTCCATTGAAGAATTGAAATCATTGACAAGCATTCATATTTATCATTATCAAATACAACATATATGCATACGAAGGATTCCATTCCTGTAAACAAAATGATATTAAGCGTGTGACTGAAGTGGCGTTACAATCAAAACCCTGGACGAGGGTTCAACCATAGCAACGACAACCTTTCCACTTAACAACCCTTATACAATATCGACAGCAGAAGACACAGCAAAAACAAATTACAGATAATGACAAAAACCACAGACAATCCTACAACAGTCGTGGTCATCGACCATTCGGAGAAATAAACTGAAAAATTTGAGGACTCAGGCCTATCGAGAACCAGTTCACTGTGTCAAAAGGAGTTGGAGGACCCGCATGCTTAGGCCGCGACCAATGACCTGTAATCAGCAAACATCAAACCTAGTTAGAGTGTATTAAGGGGAAAACCCTTCAAGGAAGTAAACCACTACATGCGGAAGATAAAAACATCAAAATTACCTGAGTAAGCCGAGTTTAAATTTAGCCACAGCGACGTCCCAGACAAGTTGCATAGCTGGAGACCAAAGGAGCCACGAGGGTAAGTAACAGTGATAGAAGCAGGACAGAATTGAAGCAGGGACGGGAGATAATACCTGTTCGAGTCGACGAACAACCGCCAACGTGACCCTGTGCTCAGAACAAACACCAACGCTCACAAAATGAAAACCCATAGTAATGGAAAGCGTGAGGATTGAACCCAGATTTGGGTCAAGAAACAACATGAGCTCGAAGAGTAAAACCAAACTGCAATGCATGTACAGAACCATAATAAAACGAGAGAGAAGTCTAAAAGAAATCCTGATCGAACCATACATGCAGGCTTGCAGACAGTAAGTAAACTATGACGAGCACATACCACTGGAAACGGCTTATAGAACGCGCGCAGGCATAAGAAGTATAACAAACAGAACTTACCAGGTTCGAATCAACACCACAAAGCCAAGTGACAACAGCATTCGAGCAGCATTTCCCATAAGTTCACAGTCAAACTGAGCGGAGGAGAGTTCGTGAACCATTATCAACAGAAGGCAACCAGTCCTCACCATTGCAAACGAGACAGTATTCCACAGGGCAAACCCAGAAAACCCTCACAAACATTCTCAGCAAGAAGAGTAGTCCAGAGTAAACGAAAAGGGTCGGTTGCTTGGCACAAAGAACAAGTGGAAACAAGATCTAGGCGTTAGGACGGACCATTAAATGCCGAATTAAACTCACAACTGCCACCCACTGTGAAAAATCCCCACAGACGATCTCCACACAAGGAAACAAGAGATATTTTGTTGACACGTCATTACATACGGACGTGTAGAACTGTGGGCCCTTTGGGTTGGGTTACACCAATCCACATTATAGTATTTGAGCCCGAAGCCTTGAGTACCATTGAAGTGCATTAGAAATCTCTTTGTACACACCATTTTATTTCAAAAGTCTTTTGAATGAACCTAGAAATCATAACAATTACAAATGAACAATGTAGCGTGATAGTAATAAGGTAGATAAGACTCCCCACTAGTTATCAATATTTAGTCACATCCTCAAATTCATTCTTATCATGTTATGTAATCTTCATATTTTTCCCTATTGGAGTAGAAACAAGATTATAATCAACCATGAAAAATTTGTGCAACAATTCTCCAATATACTTCTTTTGGGAGAAATTACTTCAATATCAAAGTAGTAGTGAAGATGTTCCATATATGCCATATTAAAATCCTTCTTCAATTCTTTCTTGATGGATGCAATATATAATTCATTATTCTTTGTTATTAAAAGACAATCTACATCAACCACGTGATGTATAATAGTTTTCCCAACATTCTTGACAAACAAAGTTGCATCATCAAGATTAAAATGCTTAAATTTCATCTTATAAATATGCCTGATTATATTTACATACCATGTGCAAAGTAACTGCTTCAGCCATACAAAGACATGATGAGCTTGCATACCTTTTGTTTTTGACCTTTCAAAGAAAATCATGTTGGTTGAGACATGTAGAGTTTATTTTTCAAGTCTCCATGCGAGAAGGTGTTCTTTGCATCCATGTGATGAATTTCGCACCTATTATGTATTACAAAAACCAACAATGCACTAATGGTAACCCATTTTTTTGTTTGGATAATGGTGGCTCAACATAGTATATTCCTTCTTTATGTGAAAATGTTGTGACTGCAAACCTCACCTTATGCTTGTCAATTGATCCATATAATTTCGAGTATTTCTTCTACAACCACCTACAACCAATTGGTTTGGTTCCAATTGGAACATCCTCCAACTTCCACATATAACTCTTAGTAAAAGCAATTTCCTCAAAGAAAGAGAACATTATGCAAAATAAAATATGGAAATCCATGCAATTTGAGAGTGATGCTTCCTATTCTTGTAGGTTTAATGTTGGAGCCATTTGTAAAATATACTACACCATCTACATTGTCATTGAATTCTTAAAACTATCTCTCCACAAAGTCAAATGGAAAAGTTACGCTTCTTTCAAACCATCAAGCCTCTCTCTAGGTACTAAATGAAGTTTTGAATAAGTATTCATTTTGGTAGTATTTCAATGAGAAATAACATATTGAGTGGGTTTAAGAACTCTACCACTTACTTCCTTTTGTTTCTTCTTAGATTTGATCTTATCTCATGGCATCATATAAGTCTTCATTTCAAGTCCATTATTAACACAATAAAGATAGTGAAGAGCAAATCTCTCACCATGATTTTGTCTACCAACCATTCTTTTGAAAAGCTTAAACTCTTCTTCTCACATCCTCTATTACTACTTCCAACCTACCCGCTAAATGTATATGATTGACCAAAAAATAAAACCTCAAAGGCAAGCACACTTGTTGAAATGAATGCAAGTTTTTGTTGAACTGTACACAAAAATATAGGTGTTGTTATGCACAAAAGTATGGTTTCGAAGTAACAACTATCCTAGAGAGTTTTGAGGCTAAATTTTGTAATATAGGCATGAATGAGCTATTATGGGTGCACAATCCTGCTATTGTGGAGGCAAAACTCTTTTTCTCTACTCTAGGAAAAAATTATAAAGAGAAGCTTAATTTCTTTTGGAATATACCAATCTAGTTGGAGATATTTTCCTCATTTACAACCTTCGATCCTTTGGGATCCTCTTTACTAGATAATTCATCGTTTCCCACTCTTTCACCGCTATTTTCTTTTAGCGCATGAAAAGCCACCACCACCTAGTCCTATTTTCCTAGGTGAAGAATTGTGGCAATTGACCTATAATTTAAGTCCAATCCCTTCGTTTTGTGCTTCCTTATCATATTTTTTTCACTGCATACCCCTTTCTATTGGTGTCATCTCCTATATCCACAAGCTATTTGATTGAAAATATTGTTTGAATCACGGAAATAGTGGGTTGATTGATTGTAAAAGGATTATTATAAAAATCCTTGCCGTCAACTTTGAGAGACACCATGAAAATTTCAACATTTCAGAGGAAAAATATTTTGATTTCATGATGCAAGATAACAAAAGAAATATATTGAAGAAACTCTGAGAAGACATCATCCTGGTCTGACGATTAGAAGATAAACGAATTTAACTTCATTCAATTTATTAGAGATATAGGATCCAATATTTCCTTTGAGTTTGAACCCTTGTGCATGTTGGAATGTATTAATTACTGCTAAATATATAGTTAGTTTAGCTTCTATTAGTTTATATTGAGTTTAAATCTAGGAAGTGTAATTCATGTATATGTAATGTTAGTACTTTTAAGTTTATTTAATCATATAGCTTCAAGCAATTAAATTAATGAATTCAAGTAATAATGTTATAGATTTAGTATGTTGTGTGTTGTATTTTTCTATGTTATTTTGAATTTGGTTTTCTCATCCAAAGAGCAAAGTGCAGACAAAGGAAGTTGGCATACCAAGAGTAGGTTCTAGTGAAAGGATTTTGAAAGATGAGTAGTTGTTTGTTGTTTTGCATGGTAGCCCGAGATAGTGTTGTGGTTTGAGGGTTTGTAAACCCACAACCATTTATAAAAATACTTGCTGTGTCATTTGCATAGACACTGCTTTGTCCATTGTTGGTGAGTAATATTTGTTGTTTGAAGAAGTCACCAAAGAGAGATTTAAAAAAATTAATATTGAGAGGCACTTGAAAGGGGTGTTATCTTCACTTTACAATGATGGTTCAAAAACATACCTTCATAATATTATTAATAATAAAGGGTTGTATTGAAACAAATAACCCTACATTTTTGAAAAACATACAATTATCACAAACTCAACAAATAAATCCAAAATACAAATGAAACAAAACAATTCCATCCTCATAATATTATTAATAATGAAGGGTTGTATGGAAACAAATAACCCTAGATTTTTGAAAAACATATTATTATCACAAACTCAACAAATGAATTTAAAATACAAATGCAATAAAACAATTCCATTTTCATGATTAGATTAGATGAAAGCGATATTTCTTTATAATGTTTTCAGCAATGAGTTTTCCATTAAGATTACAAGTATCTTGGAGAACGAGAAGACGTGAACAGTCTATGTTTGAATTGAACGAAAACGTCTGTAACGGATTAATCACGTGTGCTATACAAACTTTGATCGAATTAAGGTGAAGTGAATAAAGCATCCGCTTTTGATTCATCCAAACAATAGATTCCCACTCATCACGCATTTCTTTATGCCCTTGTTCTTAGGAATATTAAATTGCCCGTTCCATCATCTCCTGTTTTAGCTTGTAAATACTGTGTACAATTTTACTTTAAACGTTTTAGAATCGTTAAAAAAACGAATCGAATTGTAAATATCGTTGGATAATTCAAATATGATGTGAATTTTAAAAAAAGTTCAATTAAAAATACAATTCTATTGATTAGGATGCGTTGAAAACGAATAATAGCAGGGCGGCTGCTACAATGTCAACGTCAAACAGATCGCTGAGCTAGGTTGAGTGGTGGAGGCTGAAATTAGAATATACATATATAGCTATTATTTTCTTATATATTAAAATTTAAAATAATTTAAATTGTAAACGAAAGGAGTGGAAGTGAGAGCAGTAAATGAGGGAGCCCTTATTCGGTGCGGTTATGGTAATTTTAAAACCAAAATCAGATGCCGCATCTTCATCTCCATTTACCAGGTACTTTACTTTTCTCAGTTGCAATAGATAGTAGGAATTTTCCCTGTTTGTTCTTAAGCAGTGGCATACGTGTTCATCTAGAATTTTGAGGGTCTTCCGGTATGAGTGGTATCTCTCACCATCTAATTATTAAGTTGAGGTTTTTTATATTTATGAAGTTGTTTGGATTTTTTGGTGTTGGAATGTGGCTGGTGAAATCTTGATTTGTGTTATTTAAACTGGTGTTTGACTATATACATTGACTCAGCACCTGAAAAATTCTTAGGGCACTTGGTGTGTACAGTTTTATCCATCAAACTTGTGATTTCAATAAATTCCTACTCAATTTTATAGAAATTAAACCAGAAAGACCCACCATAAAAGCTTCCAAAAAATCTCACTAATCACAAAGAGCATGCGTTTCCTCCTAAGAAATGAAATGAAGTGACATTTTAAAGTCAATGACATTAAAAATAGTCTATGAGACCACTAGTTCCCTATTTCTTTCTTTTTGCAATTCAATTCCTTTCCTATTCAAATTGATGATGAGTTGGCCCAACCTTCCAACAATCCTCTCCGTAAAAAAACAATGGCAAGAAACTGATGCTAACATGTTCTCATAACATTATCTGATGTCACATTCCAAAATGAAATGTTTTTCCGATTCCACTACCTAGACGTGCAGAATGTACACACCCGTTCTTCCCAAGCTTCTTTAGGCCTTTTCCATCGTCATTTTTCACAGCGAAGTTGATGAGAGTTGGTCTTTAATTGAGCAATAAGAACCTTTTCCCTCATGGAAATGCTAGCTCCAATGAACTCTTTTTGTTGTAGTTTTGTAAATAACACTTAGAGTTGAATTCCTCAATGTAGTACTTCTTTCTACACAACTCTTTTCCCCATACCTTTTGAAATTATCCATAACAAAATCCTTTATCTCCTTGCTATTTGTGGGACAAACATTAAGGTAGATATTCTATTTTTGCATCCATGTGTAGTTTTCTTTCATCCATGTTTTCTTTCTTTCACTCACGCCTTCATTGAAGATAACATTAGGCTATCTACCAACTCTCATTTGCTCAATTATTTTTAGATATCTTATGAGACACACCATAACAATTGTTTCGATGGGAGTTGCTCCTATTTCACTCAACATTATCTCATAATGTACTCGTCTTTTTATTTTGAACTTTCTCATGATGAAGTGTTTTTTATTTTTCTCAATTTATTTTTGATGCAGGAGCATCTAGCTGATAAGACGAGATTAAAGGAAGGTTGTTTGGTATCTGAAGGGGACAAAGGAGTAAATTCGCTGAATGGATAATGTGTTTGTTTCTTTTACTTTTATTTGATTAAGTTGTTTAAGTTAGATAAGTAAACAATAATTAGGAACAGTAGGAATTATAATTAGTTAGGCTCAATGTCTTAAACAACTAATTTAACCCTTGTTGTAATGTTGAACGACAATGAAAAGTTCTGTAACAAAACTGATATAACTAATTGGACATAACCAACAACAGCTGGAAAACCTAGCAGTTTTCTAATAGTTGCTTTAAGAGAGAAACAGAACACAGTGTGGGGTTCGATTGTCAGAGAAATGAGAAATAAAGAATTGTAATTTCTGTGCATTTTTCCTCTCCAACGCCCCAAAGACCGTCTACGTTATCTATGTGAAATTAACTGCATAGATTGTTGGTAATATTTTTACAAGCTATGACGCGACTGGAGTTGTAACGAAATTAGAAATGGAACATAAGCACACAGGTTGCAATTAAATTCAAAGAACATGCAGTGGAAAACCAATCATACAGTCCTCAAGACGACATATATAATTGAACGTCAAGGAGACAGAATTAGCGAGCCCAAACAAGCAATTAAATTCTAAAATTGCCAGGTATGCAAATAAACAACCAATTATAGTTTCATATTTAAATTTATACAAACGAGAAAATAGAGTTTTGGTTCCTTTTACACACACACACACACATACACAGATATATATATCTATCTATCTATCTATAGATATATATATATATATATTATATAATATATAATATATATAATATTATATGATATCTATATATAGTATATATAATAATATATATATATATATATAGATACCCGACCCTAGATAGATAGATATCCATGGTTCGAACAAAAGAAAAGGAACCTATTCCACATTATAATCGCCCATGCCTATGACAAAGCAGGAATTGAACACAGTATGAGTTTAGAACCCACGATCCATTACAATAACCAGATAAGAAAGAAATGCCTATGTAAGCCTACAGTGAGACAATGTACAGACAGCGACCCAACAAATCATAATTATACAAACCCTAACAACCATAATCTAAGGCAGAATAGAAGCAACCAGAGAATAGAGGAATGACACTACCCGTGTCCAATCGAATCAACCAAATTGCTAAGTGTCGAAACCCTCGAGCAACCATGCCTGCAAATGTAACCAGTTAACAAACATTATTAGCAGCTGACAGTACAAAGAGACGAGGACTCACAACACAACAAAGAAAATAAGTTCCAGTTCTTTACCTGACGAAGGCAAGCCGCAACCATAACAATTCCACCATGTCACCCTGGTCACAAGGAGCCGAAACATTAGTTGACTGAGGGAAAAGGAGCAGATATTGGTAGCATGGGACCAAATGAACTTACCCTGTGAGTGACAGAGGAACCGAAGAAGGTTGACTTCGGATTTTGCTAGCTTCGTGGACGATCGATTCAAAAACAGAGGGTTGCCACCTGAAGCAACTCCAACCAGCAAATGACCACGACAACTGAGGAAGACACAGACATTAAAAATGCATACCAAAGAGAAGGGATGCAGGGATGTATCACAAAGCCACATACACCCAAGGAACAATCAAAATTTAACACGGACCAGACAGGAATTGAACCTACTGATTGGTTACAGCCAGTGCTGGATGAAGAGGGGAGATTATCAGGCTGAAGTCCTGAACCAGAGGATGCAGCAATAGAACTCCATATCGAACCCACCAGAAACCACCAAGAACACAGAGCTCACAGAACCGGGAGAATTGGTGAACAAATGACTTGGGCGTGGGTTTGATCACCCATACCGAGACAGGTTTGAGAATTCTGAGAGCAAAAACTTGTTAAAGAACCGAAACCAATAGTACCAATCAACTGTGTGAGTGCCAAGGATCAAATCCTTATCATTGAAATTAACTGCCTGCAAATCAATCCAATACCAAAATATGTTGTTCATAATTAAATTCACTTTCTTTCTACATTGATAGCCATCAGAAGTGTGTCAACGTGGGCTGGACTCATCAAGTGGTATTAGAGCAAGGAGTTAAAGGAATCGGGATATGGAGGTTCAAAGACTAGGACGTGGAAGAGGTGTGTGTAGAGCAACAAATGAGGGCTTGAGGGAAGAATTAAGGACCCTTACTGCTTGCCTAAAGGCAGTGGAGGCAGGAAGGAGAAGAGACCCGAAACTTGGGATGATAGTGGAGAGGAGGTAGTAGTTATTTCAAAGGAATCAGAGGAAGAGACCCAAGAAGTAAAATTGTTGAGGTCAGTGCTGCTCACCAGCAGCAAACCCAAACCGGAAATTTGTAACTATGATGGCAATCTGTCCGCTGATGTTCTGCTGGATTGGATAAGTGAGTTGGATAAGTATTTTGAGAACGCAGAGATCAATGAAGATAAAGGGGTTAGATTCACTGCAACCAAATTGAAGGGAGACTCCGCCTTATGGTGGGATAATGTCCAGGCAGATAGAAGGAGAATAAATAAGATATCGATAAGGAAGTGGCCAAGGATGGTGACAAAGCTGAAAGGCAGATTCCTGCCTAAAGATAATCAGGTTGAGCTTTATCGACGGGTACAAAATTTGAGACAGAAAGGTATGACTGTAAAGGAATATATGGAAGAGTTCTACCGTGTGAACTTGAGGGCTGGATACACTGAGGATACTCCAGAGAAGACAACGAGATACGTGAACGGTTTGAGGCTGGAAATACTAGATGAGATCAGTATTCTTTCTCCGTGGAACATAGAAGAAGCCTTTCAGAGTGCTGTAAAGGCTGAGGAAAAGATTAATAGAAGACAGAATAACAGGAGAGGACGAGGAAATGTCAGAGGACGAGGAAAGTCCTATGGTAGAGGGAGAACTGGCAGTAACAGCAAAGAGGGCAACAGCTCCAGGGCTTGAGGAACATCAGAGAAGGGAGATAGCATGAGAGGAGGCTGGCCATATCAGCGAGGAAGGGGGAATAGCCGAGGAAGGGGAACTAATTTCCAGTGTTACAAGTGCCATAAGTGGGGGCACAGATCCTTCAAATGCCCAGAAACAGAGCAAGCTTCTAGAGGGGAACATTTGTTGCACAACCTGAGGAAGATGAGGCACTGCCCCAGGAAGTACAAAATGTGGCAGAAACAGGAGAGGCTTTGGTTCTAAATAAGGTTCTATTGAAGCTAGCTAAGGAGATTGTTGCGCAGACCGAACGGAAGGCACTGTTCCAGACAATTTGTAAATCAGATGGTAAGTGCTGTAAATTGATCATAGACAGCAGGAGTACAGATAACCTGGTTACCACCGAGATGGTGGAGAAGTTGGGATTGAGGCGACTTAAGCACCCTACACCTTACAATGTGTCATGGTTGCAGAGAGGCCACCAGCTATTAGTTGATGAACGATGCGAGGTCGAATTTCACATTGGCAAGTACCGGGACAGGGTTGTCTGCGATATTATGCCAATGGACATGTGCCACATACTGCTAGGGAGACTGTGGTAGTATGATCGGAAGGTGGTACACGATGGGAAGACAAATTGTTACAAATTTGTGAAAGATGGAGTCAAGCATACGCTTGTACCCATCAAAGAAGAGGATACAACAGAAGCGAGTGGAACAAAAGCCTTATTAGTAGGTGGAAAACAGTTTATTAAACAGATTGAGGAGAATGAAGTGAATTATGCTATCGTGAGGAGAACTAAGACTGTGTTGCCGCACACAAAAATCTATGAACTGCCTACAAAGATTCAGGAGATGTTAGAGTAATTCAAGGACATTGTAGCTGATGACTTACTGGACAAGTTTCCTCCCAAGAGGAGTATTAGCCATCATATTGATTTCATACCCAGAGCAAGCCTACCAAATAAAGCAGCGTACTAGATGAGCCCGAAAGATAATGAAGAGATTCAGAAATAGGTGCAAGAGTTGCTATACAAGGGACTGATCGGAGAAAGTTTGAGCCCTTGTGCGGTACCAACAATACTTGCACCTAAGAAGGGTGGAGAATGGTGAATGTGTATAGACTCGCGAGCTATCAATAAAATCACTATTCGGTACAGGTTTATGCCAATGGACATGTGCCACATACTGCTAGGGAGACCGTGGTAGTATGATCGGAAGGTGGTACACGATGGGAAGACAAATTGTTACAAATTTGTGAAAGATGGAGTCAAGCATATGCTTGTACCCATCAAAGAAGAGGATACAACAGAAGCGAGTGGAACAAAAGCCTTATTAGTAGGTGGAAAATAGTTTATTAAACAGATTAAGGAGAATGAAGTGAATTATGCTATCATGAGGAGAACTAAGACTGTGTTGCCGCACACAGAAATGTATGAACTGCCTACAAAGATTCACGAGATGTTAGAGTAATTCAAGGACATTGTAGCTGATGACTTACTGGACAAGTTTCCTCCCAAGAGGAGTATTAGCCATCATATTGATTTCATACCCAGAGAAAGCCTACCAAATAAAGCAGCGTACTAGATGAGCCCGAAAGATAATGAAGAGATTCAGAAATAGGTGCAAGAGTTGCTATACAAGGGACTGATCGGAGAAAGCTTGAGCCCTTGTGCGGTACCAACAATACTTGCACCTAAGAAGGGTGGAGAATGGCGAATGTGTATAGACTCGCGAGCTATCAATAAAATCACTATTCGGTACAGGTTTCCCTTACCCAGAATGGACGATATGATGGATTGTCTCAGTGGTGCAACTTATTTTACAAAGATTGATCTGAAGAGTGGTTATCATAAGATCAGGATTAGAGAAGGAGACAAGTGGAAGACAACCTTCAAAAGCAATGATGGACTGTACAAGTGGTTGGTCATGTCGTTCGGTTTGAGTAACGCTGCCAGTACTTTTATGAGGTTGATGAATGAAATGTTGAAAGAGTTCATCGGTAAGTTTGTGATAGTATATGTTGAGATATTTTGATTTTCAGCAGAACGAAAGAAGAGCACCTTCAACATCTTCGAAGGGTGCTAGAGAAGTTACAGCAGAACAAACTGCTAATAAACTTAAAGAAATGTACCTTCCTGCAGAATGAACTAGTTTACTTGGGTTTCGTAATCACAGAAAATGAATTGAAGATGGATCCAGAAAAGATCGCAGCGATTGTCAATTGGCCGTCACCGAAGAGCTTGTTTGAGGTACGTAGTTTTCACGGGTTGGCAAGTTTTTACCGCAAGTTTATAAGAAATTTTAGTGAAATCTACGCGACGATGCTAAACACCATCAAAAAGGCCAATCAACCTTTTTGTTGGACCAAAGCAGCAGAGAATAGTTTCTAGCTCTTGAAGTGGAAGATTACAGAGAGGCCAATTCTAAGGCTACCATATTTTAATAAGCTTTTTAAGGTTTGATACGACGCAAGTGGGACAGCCCTTGTGCTGTGCTTAGTCAGGAAGATAAACCTGTTGCATTATTTAGTGAGAAATTGAATGAAAGCAGGCAGAAGTATTCCTCATTTGATAAGGAATTCTATGCAGTGGTCCACACTTTAAAACATTGGAGACATTACCTGCTAGGAAGTGAGTTTGTGCAATTTTTTTATAATTCAGCGCTGCAATATATAATGCAACAACAAAAATTGAACCATAAGCATGCCAAATGGTAGAGTATCTATAGAGTTTCACCTTTGTGCTCAAACACATCAGTGGTCAAGCCAATAAAGTGGCAGATGCATTGAGCAAAAGAGCTTTGCTCTTACAGGAAAGTACAATACAGGTGATGGGATTCGAACACTTAAAGGATTTGTACCAGACTGACACAGACTTCAAGGAGGCCTTTGAAGCCTGTCAAAATCCTGTGCTAAGAAATGAAAGTGCATGGTTGGACTACAACTTGCAGGAGGGACTATTATTTAGAGGAGGACAATTATGTATCCCGGACTGTTCGATGACGGAAAATATTATACGTGAGAAACATAGTGGGGGTCTAGCCAGTCATTTCGACATAGAAAAAACTTTGGAGCAGCTCAGACACTTTTATGACTGGCCTAGAATGCCCAAGGATGTAAAGCGATATGTGAATAGGTGTAAAGTATGCCAACTAGCAAAAGGACATAGTCAAAACACTGGACTTTACACACCACTACCTGTTCCAAGTAGGCCATGGGACTGAGTCAGCATTGACTTTATCTTGGGACTACCTAGAATGCAGTGGGGATATGACTCAGTGATGGTGGTGGTAGACAGATTTTCAAAAATGGCGCATTTTATCCCTTGTCGAAAAACTAGTGATGCCACTCATCACCTATTTTTCACAGAGATTGTTAGATTACACGGCCTACCCAGATCTATTATTTTTGACAGGGATGTAAAATTCATAGGACACTTTTGGCGCACCCTGTGGAAAAAGTTGGACACACAGTTGAATTTCAGTTCTGCATATCATCCGTAGACTGATGGACAAACGGAAGTGCTGAATAGGAGATTGGGAAATTTGTTACAGAGTTTGACTGGGGAAAATTCACGGTTATGGGATCGTGCTCTCGCTTAGGAAAAATTCTCTTATAACGATTCGCCAAATCGTAGCATCGGACACAGTCCATTTCAAATTTTATATGGCATGCATCCTCGGGGGATACATGAACTACGAGATTTGGGAAAGTTGGAGCGGAGGAGTGCAGACGTAGAAGATTTTGCAGAAGCGATGAGTGAACTACATGAATGGGTGAAGTTAAAATTGTAGGACATCGTGCGGAAATACAAACAAAAGGCAGATCTAAAGGGGCGAGAAGTCCAATTCAATATAGGTGACAAGGTCCTTGCACACTTACGCAAAGAACGGTTTCCTAAAGGCACGTATAATAAGTTAAAATTTAAAAAGATTGGTCCCTGTTAAATTTTGTGCATCTTCTCAGCCAACGCTTATGAAATTCAGCTACCACCTGATATAGGCATATCGCCTATTTTCAATGTGGTAGACCTATTTCCATATATTGCCAACTTAGAGGAAGACAGTGTGGTACGGCCATAACAGGACACCCAAGCTAGAGACAGTTCTTGAATGAGGCACATGCCTTCCGTTCAACCCCATGAGATCGAGGAGATTCTCGAGACCCAGGTAGCCAAGAGGACTCGCAGGAAGGAGTATCTATGTTACCTCGTCAAGTGGAAGAAGCGTCTAATAAAAAATGCTGGTTATTCAGTGGAGAAGCTCATGGAACAGAGCCATGACTTTTTCTTACCCCGGGAGCCTGATGCAGGAGCATCTAGCTGACAGGACGAGATTAAAGGAAGGCTATTTGGTCTCTGAAGGGGACATAGGAGTAAATTCACTGAATGGACAATGTGTTTGTTTCTTTTACTTTTATTTGATTAAGTTGTTTAACTTAGATAAATAGACATTAATTAGGAACAGTAGGAATTATAATTAATTAAGCTCAATGTCTTAAATAACTAATTTAACCCTTGTAGTAATGTTGAACGACAATGAAAAGTTCTGTAACAAAACTGATGTAACTAATCAGACATAACCAACAGTGGTTGGAAAACCTAACAGTTTTCTAACCATTGCTTTAAGAGAGGAACAGAACACAGTGTGGGGTTAGATTGTGCATATTTCCTCTCCAACGCCCCAAAGACCGTCTACGTTATTTATGTGAAATTACATTTGTTTTATGAACAGGAAAGATTGTTGGTAATATTATTACAGGCTATGACGTGACTAGAGTTTTAACGAAATTAGAAATGGAACGTAAGCACACAGGTTGCAAATAAATTCAAAGAACGTGCAATGGAAAACCAATCATATAATCCTCGAGACCACATATATAATTGAATGTCAAGGAGACGGAACTAGTGAGCCCAAACAAGAAATTAAATTCTAAAATTCCCAGGTATGCAAATAAAAAACCAATTACAGTTTCATATTCATATTTATATAGACAAGAAAATAGAGTTCTGGTTCCTTTTACACACACACACACACACACACACACACACATATATATCATGTTCGAAACAAAAGAGAAAGGACCCATTCCACAATTATATCGCCCATGCCTGTGACAAAGCGGGAATTGAACACAGTACGGGTTTAGAACCCATGATCCATTACAATAACCAAACAGGAAAGAAATGCCTGTGTAAGCCTATAGTGAGACAATGTACAGATAGTGACCCAACAAATCATAATTATACAGACCCTAACAACCATAATCTAAGGCCGAATAGAAGGAACTAGAGAACAGAGGAATGACACTAATCGTGTCCAGTCGGATCAACCAAATTGCTAAGTGCTGAAACCCTCGAGCAGCCATGCCTGCAAATGTAACATTTTAAAAAACGTTATTAGCAACCGAAAGTACAAAGAGACGAGGAATCGCAACATAACAAAGCAAATAAGTTCCAGTTCTTTACCTGACGAAGGCAAGCCGCAACCATAACAATTCCACTAGGCCACCCTGCTCACAAGGAGCCGAAACATTAGTTGACTGAGGGAAATGGAGCAGATATTGATAGCATGGGACGAAATGAACTTACCCTGTGAGTGGCGGGGGAACTGAAGAAGGTTGACACCGGATTCTGCCAACTTCGTGGACAGTTGATTTGAAAACAGATGGTTGCCACCTAAAGCAGCTCCAACCAGCAAACAACCACAACAACTGAGGAAGACACAGACATTAAAAACGCATACCAAAGAGCAGGGACGCAGGGACGTAACAAAAAGCCACAAACACCCAAATAACAGTCAAAATTTAACACGGACCAGACAAGAATTGAACCTACCGATTGGGTACAGCCAGTGCTAGACGAAGAGGGGAGCTTATCAGGCCGAAGTGTTGAACCAGAGGACGCAACAATAGAACTCCATATCGAACCAACCAAAAATTGCCAAGAACATAGAGCTCATAGAATCGGGAGAATGGGTGAACAAATGACTTTGGCACGGGTTTTATCGCGCATATCGAGACAAGTTTGAGAATTCCGAGAGTGGACACTTGTCAAAGAACCAAAACCAATAGTACCAATCAACTGTGCGAGCACCAAGGATAAAATCCTTATCATTAAAATCAACTGCGCACAAATCAATCTAATACTAAAATCTGTTGTTCATAATTAAATTCACTTTATTTCCACATTGATAGCCATGGGAAGTGTGTCAATGTGGCTTGGACTCATCAGTTTCCATTTTGAGATAGGGTTGCTACTAGCCCACAATTCACAAGCATATAGCTTCACTGGACAAACTAGGAGTTCAAAAAGCACAATAATTGTTTTCCAATCCCATAACCCCACGCCTCTACATCTATTTCGAAGAGCATATAATGCTTTCCACCTTCCTAAAATTCTCTTCTTTCTGCAGTCCTCCCAATCAGGTTTGTTGTTGAAATCAATCTCGAGGTACTTGTACTCATTTACTTCTTCAAGAGGTCACAAGTTCAAAACCAGAGGCAGTAGAGTATGTATGCCTTCATATACTTAGCAATCAAATATTTGGGCAGAGGTGGGTCCTCGCAATCGAGTTTGTTGTTGAAATCAATCCCCAATTACTTGTACTCATTTACTTCTTCAAGAGGTCACAAATTCAAAACCAGAGACGATAAAGTATGTATGCCTTCGTATACTTAGTAGTCAAATCCCTGGGTTGAGGTGGGTCCCTTGGTGGTAGAGTATGCATACTTTGGTAGACTCAGCAGTCAAATCCCTGGGCGGAGATGGGTCCCATGTTTTATAAACAAGGGGTCTCATACACCAATTTGATATGTGACTTGGTTGTGACCTTAAAATTAGATAATAATAATAATACTTATAGCCTTACATCTAAATTTAACAAGTTTTAGATTAAATAATCATTATTTATAAAACTATGATTGGAAAATCCATAATTCACCCTATGTTCCATTAATAATGAATTATTAAATCTCATTAATGATGAATTAATTATGACTGAAAGAGTGTGGCCATCGTGGACGATTTTAAAGTTGTTATATTATAGTAGACGGTTTCAACTTTTACCTATAATGTTTTTATATCTTAATAAGAGTTAATTTATTAAATTAATATTTATAATTTATATATGATGAAAACTTATATTATTAATAAATATAAAACGGTATAAAATATAAATTATAACATCTAAATATGTAATTTAATAAAAAATTTTATAAATAAAGTTATCTATATATATATATATGGAATAACAAAATTTCTAAGACAAAAAATTGTGTAGAGCAGAAGTAATTATATTCAAATTTGTAATTAAAAAAAACATTATAACATAAAAATGTGTTGCTGTCGTTACAAGTTATACTTGGTGATGTATAAAAATTTGTTAAATTATTTATTTTATTAATTAATTTAAATAATTTTTTTTGATATAATTTGAAAAATAAATTTAAGAAATATTTAAAATAATTATAATTAATATAATTGAAATTAAATTAACTCTAAAATTATTAAATATTTTTTATAATATATTTTGGAGTTGTTTTTATTGTGATTTTTTAGATTTTCTTGGTGCCAAAATTTCACTAAAAATTTTGAGGTGAAATCTTGAGTTTTCTTATTTAAACAAAATTTTTGATTGTATATATGCATTATATATGGATTCAACACCTTGTAAAGCGCCTAGGGCACTTTGATTGTACAAGGGTTACTGATCAAGCTTGTGATTTCAATAAATTCCTACCGGATTTTAGTGAAATTAAACTGGAAAAACCTATAGGAAAAAATTCCAAAACGTTTCACTAAAGACAACTTGATATGTTTTATATGAAGTCAGGATGTTGAACGAAGGGATAGATCCCTCCAATTTCCAACCTCCCATTGTATTTAAGAATGGGAGTTGCTTGGAAAACCCACCCAATGCATCATACATTTGAATAGCATTTACCACCATTCATTCACATGACAAATAATACTCTATTTGAACACTCTGAGATGTGAGATCTTGTTCTTTGGATTTTTTTTTAATGTATGAGTTTGACCTCTTCCAAAGGCATGACAACTCCCTTGGGAACCCAATAGTAGGAGTGTTGCATTTAGGTAAAAAGTCGGCGAGCTCAAGCATAGTTTGTGGGATTTCACTTTGCTTCAAGCTTCAACTTTTTTCCTTGGATATAATTGACATACACTAGTACTCGAGCTAACATGGCTTCATGGATTAAGGGTCTTTAGATCATGCATTAGGCACTAAGCAATAGCAAGGAGAAAGGCCTATGGAAAGTAGGAGACACATCTTTTAGGACGCTTACGACAACCTCGAAGCTAAACACTACAAGAGCGGGAAGAGACAATATTCATCCAAATCTGTCATCCTTGATGGATCATGTTTAGTTAGTTGGTTAACATTGGGTAATTGTCCATATATCTAATTCTTCTAGTTTGGTCAATTCCTCCATTGGTTCTTTTTTTAGTTGGTGGATGTTAGTTTCTTGTGTTCTGGCCTCCATAGGGTGTGTAGCAAACTATATGCTATTGTCTATCAATGGTTACTAGACCCTACTAGGAGTTTGTTATCCACCCTCCTTTCCCATTTATCTTCCTTTTGAAGTCATCACAAGTTTGTCTCAAAGCCAAAATTTCCTTGGGTTTTTCCTTTATTTGGTGTTCTTAGTATCAATCCCTTGTTTATATGGGTGTTGTGGGTAAGGAATATAGCCTAATCATGGCTTATTTGGTGTAGTATGCCTTGACAGTGAATCTGATACCATCGTGGATCTAAGCGTAGGGGTCCTCACAGAAGAGCACGGGTCTAAGCCTAGGATGTCACAACTATCTTCCACTCTACTATTCCCTTTAAAATTCAAGAGGAAATTCATCAACTGAAAGCCTTAACCACTAATGACCAACAAACTTATTATGTTTTAGAAATCCAAGCGTAGGTACCCAAATGAGTTCCTAACCCTGGACACACTACAGGAAGATGGAACCAATAATTGAACTCCAACACCCTTCATTAGTAGATGAAAATACTTCTAGGCAACGATATTGAACGAGAAACATAAATATCACAATGATATAATCTCTTCTCAATGTGAAATGAAGAGGGTTCAATGTTATCATCAATCCTGTCTTGCTAGTCTGGATGTCTGACTTGATCACCTTAAAAGGCACCTTGAATGTGAACTAAAACCTCCTGCTCTAGCTAGAACAAGCATTGAAGACCTAGCACCAGTCACTTTATTAGACTCTTGATGTTATGCTTCACCACTTGGAAGTTGATTTTATTTTTTATATTCTATAGTCTAGTCTATAGTAGATGTCACTAGTTTCTTTCATTTTGGACTATCTAAAATTTGGCCAATGGTCATCAAATATGGTTTCCCTCAAGAAAAATTGAGACCGAACATTACATGAACATTGATATTTATTGTTATGTATGAATAAATTTTGAGGCAAATATAATTTAAATTCATAAAAAAAGTTAATAACATATTTAAATTTTAATTAAAATAATTTAAAATCTTTTAGTTTCAATTTTACAAAAATGGTTAATCTAACATACGATAATATAGAGAATTAAAAAAGAGGAAAATGTATTTCTTTCTGAAAAATAAATCAATAATAAATGTTTGTTTTGGATTATTTTTTCACTTTCCAAGCCATGAAGTAGACGATATAAGACTCTTTGAACCTTCTTTCAGAGGTGGGCCTAGATGTTTTTCTACATTATTTAGAAGGCTAAATCTAAAGCTTCTAATCAAGAATAGAAAATTTCAAAATTTTCAATTTAATTTATACTCTAAGACCTTAGATTTTTTTATATTCGTAAGGTGTGAAAGATTTGAATGCTTTGAAAAAATTAATCTCTCCATGTCATCGAGTCTAATGAAATCATGATACACATATCTTCTAACCTAAGCATATAGAATTTGTCATTTCATTTCATTTCAGCAAATGGAAAGCATTATAACAATTGAATTACAAAGAAAATTAAGGGAAGGCATTTATTTTACATTAAGATGGTAGTATTAGTAAACTTGAAAACACATTTTCCTATAGGAATAAAGGTATAAAATGTTCTTCTTTGCATTGTCAAGAGTTGCATAGGGAATGAAGAATTTCCCAATGACAAAAGCACCACATCAAAATAGTCTTTTCCTCGCCATGTAAACCACCATTCATGTAAAATTCGACTTGGTTTCATCAATATAGCTCCTATAATGAATTTATATTTGTTATTTTAATATTTATTTCCAAATTAATGAACTTCAATTCCTTTCCCTCATAATATGACATATACATAGTAAGGACTTCCTAACCGATTTGTACATTCGATATTATTAGTTTTGTTTTTATCATTTCCTTTGAATTCACTCATTTAGCCATGAATTGATTCTATCCAAATAGGAGTATAGCTTTTAAGGCATTGTACTTTCTATTGAATATGCATTGCATGCTATAATCGCTCTTATACCCGTTTGTAGTTAGTGCATGGGGTTAGTACCATTAACAAACGTAAACATATCTCTAACAAATTAGATGATTTTCTAATAGAATTGTTTTCCATCATTGTCACAAAAATAGGGCCAATCTTACTCCCAAATTTTTTCTGCAAGAACTTCAAAATAATTCTCATAGTTGGTAGTACAATCATTAAATGAATAGAGGGACAAATCTCAAATGCTTCAACTTTTGGTTACCCCTATGATCATTGCAGTATATAGTTTTTTTTCTAAAGCAAGCGTCCATCCTTCTATTTCCTTAAATCAAAAGAAAATTACATATTTGCACAACAACTCGAGACATTACAAGAAGAGAAGCTGACGTGGAAGGCTACAAGAGCCCCATCCCATTAGGGAAGATCCTTACAGATACATTCCCCGAAGCCGACTACTAACCACAAACAACTCCAATCGCGAGAAACCCACACCTCACAAAAGATGGAGAGGACGCACCAAAACGGTTTGACAAATAGCGCCCATTAGGTCCACAAAAACAAACTGCCATTCTTTGCCGTTGATCCTAGCTAATGGATCCAATGGCCAGGGATCATATCGCACACCCAAACCTGTCTGAAAAATAATGTGCGATCAAGGGTGGTATTCACGTCCATCCCTTGTCCATGTGTAGCCATCTCAATGGGATTGCTGCCAACACTCAAAAACCACAAACCTTTGGAGGAATGCACGATCACCAGAGAGTCGAGCCAAGCGTGGTTTTTGGACCTAAAAGTGGGAAGAGGGAGAATATCCTTAGCCAGAAAACGAATTCTCATTCTCTGTCTGTTCTTTCTACTATGCATGTTCCCGATACTGAGCTCATTTGAGAAGTGACCTCGTAAATTGTCTTCCGAAAACCTAAGGCTGCCCTTCACCTCCTTCTGGTAGAGCGTGAGACAAAACCTGGCTTGTCTTTCAATCAAATGCATTTGAAAAGGTCGAGAAACATCTTGTCAGATAAATCAACACATGCTTGCTATTTGGGTACGATAAAAAAACATTTCATTTTCTTCTGCATCTTGTTCCTCGGAGAAATCCTTTAAACAGTTTTGAGGAATCTCCCGTCACTTGTACGCTATCCTACAATCTACATTGTCCACCCCTTGGTTGGCCAGAAGGTCCGCTAGTTTATTGGCCGAACGTCGAACATGGTTGAAACTCACCGTTCATAGCCCTTGGAGGTGGACCTAGATTGGTAAATTAGGAGTAGTTTCCAGTGGTTAGAGACTTTCTCTGGCCGCGTACCACAATTATCTTTTTCACCAAGTTAATAGTAATCTCTGAGTCGCTTCAACAATGACGTTTGAGTAATGATGTTGGATCAGAAACCCTAGACATTGTTCGAGAGCCAATAATTCTACCATATTATTGGTGGCTCTGCCAAGATGATAATGAAAGATAAATATAATTTTGCCTTCTTCATCTCTTAAAAATCCTCCAAAACCAGTTGCTCCCGAGTTGCCTTTTAAAGCCCCATTAATGTTGTATTTTAGATAATCTTTCGGTGGAGGTTGCGAGAAATCCTTCCCTATATCCATTGTTGTGTCCTTTCTAATTAGACCTTGAGGAATAATCCCTTTCATTCCCAATTGTCTTAGAATTCTTAGCTCAGACACAGAGGGGGGATTTTTGGGGAGAATGCGAACAGTGGTACCAATAGTCTCCCAAAGCTGTTTCAGGATAAGAACAAAAAGACCTTGTGTGGTTGATTTTTCACTATTGAAAATCCTTTTATTCCTTTCTCTCGAAACATTCTAGATAATGAAGGTTGGTGTGAAGGCCCAGGCCAGATTAATGAACTCATTCTCTAAAAAGTTAACTCTCCAATTGTTTAGGGTATTAGTGATACTACTTTTGTCCCTATCTGACTGTTGGAAAATGGAAGAGAAGAAATCCCATAACCAGGTAGTATAAGAGTAGTTGTTAAGAATGTGCTCCATATTCTCCTCCTTCTCTTCACAAAGCCGGCATCTGGAGGGACCCATGACACCACTTTTCCTTATGTTGTCCCAAGTTCAAATCTTCTTATGATGAACCAACCACATGAAAAGCTTGATTTTCATCCAACCTTGGTGCTTCGAGAGGAGCTGCCATGTCTTCTTTGGAACCCTTTGATCAAGCCCAAGAAGAATACTTTTGGCTTCCATAAGATTAAAGTTACCTTTATTGTTATTGCCCCATCTCAATTAATCCTGCCCCTCTGTAGCTAAAGTCATCCTTTGTTTAAGAAAGCTCCCAAGAGCCTCTGCCTTAATTTTCAAGGGGCTATCATCTCCGTAGTCAAATTTACTCTAGCTTCTCCATTTTTCTGAGGTCTGAGCCAGATCCCAGAAATCCTTGACTTTATTTAACCCTTGGTTGTCTGTTTCCTGCTTGAGACTAACAAAGTCCTCTGTTAATAGTATTGGCTCTTACTATCACTTGTCTTCCCAAAAGAGTGCAAGATCTCCTGCTTTGATTTTTCAGAAGCTGTTATTTTGAACAAGGCTCCTGTTAAGTGAGACCCTTTCACATTGTCAAACATTCTTATTAAATCCTTACTGTGCCACAGGCTGGCATATTTTTCTTTCCAGATTCTTGCCCACTATGCTTTTGGCTTTTGAACCCAGTGCCACCAAAGCTTGGCTCCTAGAGCTTTATTAAGAATCTCCTAATCATCCAAGCCTAGTCCCCCTTGTCTCCTGGGTTTACAGATTTTGTCCCAAGAGACCAGGGCCCATTTCTTCTTAGTTTCTTCTTTAACCTAGAGGAAATCTCCTTGAATGCTTCTGAATTTCTCTAAAACACCTTTGGGAGCTGGGAGGGCTGATAACATGAAAATCGGGATTGATTACAGGACTGCCTTTGTCAAAACCAACCTGCTTGCCAGATTCAAGACCCATAAGGTCCAATTTTGGACTCTATCTTGAGTTTATTAAGCATCGGTTCCCAGATCCTTTTGTCCATTGGTCTGTCCCTGAGAGGAATTCCAAAATACTTTATGGGGAAGGAATCCCTTTGGAAACCTATAATTCTTGAAATGTTTCTCTGAATAGCAATGTTAGTATTTAAGAAGAAATTTTTTGACTTAGAAAGATTGACTTCCATACCTGTGGCCAATGCAAATTCTTTCAGGATTTGATTGTAGGCTGAAGCTTCTTTGACTATGGGGAGCCCTTGCAGCATGGTATCATCTACAAATTGTTGGCGAGTCAGAGCTTGACCATTTTCAGATAATTGAAGACCTTTGATTTTGCCCCTAGCCTTGGCCTGCTTAATAGATCTGCCTAGTCCCTCCATCATAAGTATGAAAAGAAAGGGAGAGAGTGGGTCTCCCTACCTGAGGCCTCTAGAAGGAACAAAGATCTCTAAGGGGGAGCCATTCACCAAAATGGAAAACATGGAAGAGGTCATCAGAGCCATGACCCATTGGATCCAGTTGTGGTCGAACCCAAAAGCAGTGAGAATCTTTTTGATGTGGCCCCAATTGACCTTGTCATAGGCTTTGGCTATGTCTAATTGCATGATCATTCCTGCCTATTGTTTACTGGTAAGTGTGTGGATCACCTCATGGGCTTGAATGATGTTATTTAAGATTTGTCTACCCTCCACATAACCTGATTGTTCCTCTGAAACTAAATAAGGAAGGAGAGGTTTAAGTCTATTTGCCACTACCTTAGAGATTATCTTGTAAACCACATTGCATAAAGCTATGGGTCTGTATTTGTCTGCAGTTTGGGGCGAATCCTGTTTGGGGATCAAGGAGATGAAGGAAGTGTTGAGTGATTTCATGATCGTTTTACTCGACCTGGAATCCTTCACCACTTCCAGAATGTCATGTTTAACAATATGCCAACAAGCTTTAAAGAAGTCCACAGTGAAACCATCTGGACTTGGTGCTTTGCAGTTCTTCATGTTTTTGAGAACCTTGCTGACTTCCTCTTCAGTAACAGGTTTGTTGAGATTAAAATTGTCCTCTCTAGACACTAATTCAGGGATATGCCTTGTAATTTCCTTGATGGAATGTTCTCTATCTAGATTCTTTTCTCGGGTGATGTTTTGGAAATACTGAACAAGCACGGCTTCAATACTCTTATGGGTGTTCTGGAGCTGTCCATTCTCATCCTTTATCGCTGAGATTCTATTGTATGCTCTATTAGCCATAGTGGATCTGTCGAAGAATATTGTCTTCCACTCTCCTTCCTTGAGCCATTGCACCCTAGACTTCTGCCTCCATAATGTTTCCTCTTGTTTGCATAAACTATCTGATTCTTGGTGATGCTTATCAGTGTGATCACTTTTGACTTTGTCAAAGCCGTCTTTAATCAAAGCCGTCCTTGATCAAAGCCTGGTTGAGTTCCTGGAGTAGTTTTCATTACTTTAACTCCTCTGTGTTCCTATTTTTCAATGGTTTTTTCGTTATCTAATCCTCTTTCCTGAGTTTTCCATAAGAATAGCTGCTGAATTTTGTTGCAGTCTTCTTGGGGTAGTGAGTCTATCCCTCTCGTGGATCCCTGCATCAAGAACCCTTCCAGATCTAGATGTTCCTTATCTAGAATTTCCTACAGCTCATGATCTTCCAAATCTGTTTCACTTTGGGTCATTTCCTGATCCATCTTTAGATCTGTTTCACTCATTATAGTTTCTTTCTTATTATCCGTCTCTTGTATTGGGTTGCAGACTACTTTCGTTTTTGTTTCCTTTCCATTAGGTTCGTCCTCCATAGATTGGTCTTCATCTCGCATTTCTACATTTTCTTCCAGTGCTTGATACCTATTTTCGCTGACCTTTTGCCCCTCATTACGAAGTTGTCTTGGTCCTTTTTTGCCCCCTTTTCCTCTACTTATAACTTTCTGGAAGCTATCTGTGTCCTTCATTTCCTTAGGTTTGCCCTTGTTGACTGCTTGACTAAGAGGGCAATCTCTGAACAAGTGTCCATGTTCATGGCATTTACGACATCTGAATGAGATATGCTCGTAGTCTACTGTTTGAACCCATTCCTCATAAAAAACTTCCAGGATGACTTCATCCGGAAGAGCTCCTGATAGATCTATTTCTACGCAGATCCTTGCATAGGAAGTGTATTTGCCTCTTCTTGTGGCTTCTGAAGCTTTGACAAAACGTCCTAGTTTGTTACCTATGGCAGCAAGCGATTCAGTTTTCCGATAATCAGGAGGAAAAGAATAGAGTCATACCTAGAGCGATGCTGAAGTGAAAGTCTCCCGCTCTAGCACAAAGTTTGTCTTCCAAGGCTGCATATAGAGGCCAACTGTTGCATAAAAGTAGGGTCCTCCTTCGAATATTCTGTCTTTGTCTTCGATGTTTGTGAACACCACAATGAAAAATCCCTTGGACCCTAGATGTAGATCTATACTTCCTTTGGGTTTCTAGTGATACTTGATCCATAACTGCAAAGCCTTTTCTGTGGGCCATAATCCCATAAACTTTCAGATTATAGCGTAGGTCTCCATATGTTCTCTATGTGCCTGTAGTGCAGGATCGTTTAACACCACTCTAGGAGTGATGTCCAATTTGGGTCTGCACTGTCCTTTTTGTTTATTGTTCCTTGTGCCCTGGCTTTTCTCTTCCTCTTCCTTGTCTTTAGTGTTGACATTTTTCTTGGGCCTGCCTCGCTCTGTTTCCTTTTCATTATTACTCTGTTCCTCTTCCTTAGAATCTTTGACTTTGTCGAAAGGGGACTTGCCTCTACTGGCCACAGCGATTTTGTAGGAGGGAGGGGAGCTCCCTCCCCTACGTTTCTCCATTAGGAGCAGGCACTGAACCTCTTCGAACCCTAGCTGCGCGTTTTTCTCCTTCTACTCTCCGTCCTCGGTTGGGCAACCGAAATTTCAGGATAGATCTTATTATCTCCAAGTTCGACTGAGTAACAATATTTTCCCTTTGAAAATATCTTCACTTGTTTGTGATGAGTAGTCATGTGCCTAGATGCACCACTATCAATTCTCATTGCAGTATATAGTTACTCTTGAGATAATTTTGATATTTGTTGGTATTAAAGAAACAAACTTTTGTGGTGAAAACTTATCTCATAAAGTTTTTTTCCATCATTGTCACAAAAATAAAGCCAACATTAATCCACAAATGTTCTACAATAACATCAAAATAATTTCCATAGTTAGCAATACCATGATTAGAATAAAGAGACAAATCTCAAATGCTTCAACTTTTGGTTACAACTATGATAATTGTAGTATATAGTTACTCTTGAGATCATTTTCATCTCTGCTCATCTTAAAGAAAGAATCTATTGTGGTAGAAATTTATTCAAGCTAACATATTATTTGCCTATATAAAATTTCCCTTTTTTAACGTCTAGCTATCCCATGAATCAAAGATTGTGCAAAACAAGAACATTTAAGTATGATATGGAGGATGGGGAAGAATTAGAACCAAAGGATTACAAAATACAAAATGCAAGCTTATATTGCATGATAAGGAATATTTTAAGAATGGAAATTGATGTTAAAGTTTAAAAACCTTGGTGAAATATACTAGTCTCTAATATGAAAATTGTAAAACGTTTGATGATATGTTTGTAAAAATATTTCGATTTAGAATTATTTTATATTATTATCTATAAATTTTTGGTAATTTTGAAAGTCAAATAATTTTATACTCTAAGTTCTAGGCGAAAAGGTTTCGGAAAATAAAAATTGGAAAATCATTTTCTTGAAAAAAATAGAGAAAATTAGCTCACTTGCAAATATTAGCACCTAAAATTTTTCATGTTACAAAGATATTACTATATGTTTTAGATAATGCTCGACACTTTTAGATATCTTAAAAAATAGATTAATTTGCATAATTTCTCACTTAGATTTTATGTATGAGATTTTAAAATATTCAAAGCCATAATTTTTACTATTTCTCATATTTAATTATTTTTTTGGTTAGATTGTAGGGCCAAAATTTATTTTTGATTCATTACTGTATATTTAATTATGTATAATGATATATTTTAAAATATTAAAAATATGTTATTTTTATAAAATATTTTAAATTTGATTGGATTCTAGTTTTTTAGGGAAACAATAATTATAAAACATCTAAAAATACCCCAAAAGCGTATCATATATGATTTGCAACATTTATTTAATTCAATGTACATACATGTCCATTTTTATCCACTGAATCCCTTAAATTTGACTCTAATTTCTATGGATTTAATTATTTTATTTATAAGATAAATTTCCACATTCCTTAATTTTTGATTCATTTAAATTGTTTAAAAAAAAAGGAGTGTGACGCCTCTAAATAGTGAAGCTCTTGATTCTATTGATAGTTAAAAAAAAGATGAAGGGGATTGTACATGCCACGTCATTCTATTATTATGAACAACACCTCTAGGACATATACAAAACTCCATTGGTAAGTAAGTTATACAATTATTCATTATAAGCTCTTTGATACGTACTTTGAGTTTCTTTCAATTGAATTCAAATTCTTCTTAACAATCCATTTATTTGTATATTGAATAGTTTATGCATAAATTTAACATTCCATTTTTATATAAAAAATGCCCTCAACTTTTTGTTTCTATTTTAAATTCTAACACATGGTTTACTTGTTACTTGCTTTAGATGTTAGTTGGGGTGCTTAGGCATTCCACAAACAGAGGCGCTTCCACTATAGTGCTTTGGCCATATTATCTATTGGGACATTGAAAGGACATTAATTTCTTTTAAATACGTTATAATATCTTAAATAATATATACTTTTAAGTGCAATGTACTTTTCCCTTAGAAAATGTTGGATTTTCTTTATTTATTCAAGAAAATAATTACATTAATATACGGCCACATATTCATGAAATTGTCAATTATATTGATCTTCAGGGTCAAGTAATATATTATTTGAGATTTGTTATTAAAACTGGAAGATAATATTACATAATAATAATGTTAGGAGAGAGATAATAATGCCATGTGTTAAAAATCCATACATAAATACAATGTTTAAAAGTGATCTTTGGTTTCATATTTGTGATCTTTGGTTTCATATTTGAATAGGTTTAATGGTTCTTTTTCATATTTGATATTGATACCATAAATCCATCACTTGCCTCCTCCCCCACCACCACTGGCAGTGGCGATTATCTTGCCAACACCACCACCACCAGGTCATCGTGTCAAAATAGTGGCATCAAATCGACCGCTTAAGGAAATGATAATGATTTTACACAACACCACCACCACTTCTCCTCCTCTTCTTCATCTGTAAAGCTAGAGGGACAAGAGGAGGATGTTAGGGAGATGAAGGTGAGCTAGGCAAGACACTACAGAGGTGGTAGGTATCATCCAATGGAAGGAATTTATAGCATAAATAAGAGATCCAACCGAGAAGGGGGGCAGGGCTTGGTTGGGAACTTTCAACACTGCCGAAGAGGCACCTCTCGCATATGACCATGTTGCTTTCAGAATCCGCAGAACCAGAGCATTAGTTAATTTTCCCCTTGCGCTCGCTTCCAATTTAGAGACTGAATCCAGTGAGGGTCACAAGAGGAAAAGAGGATGTAGTGGAAATGGACGTTGAATTCAGGGACTGGAGGTCTTGTAGAGGACTTGCAACCCAAATGGTAAATGAAAGGAGTGGTGTTGGAGGCACTACACACCTAGGACCTTCATTACTGGAATATGTGGAAACTTAGTTAGAGCATGGGACTACATGCAAGATCTTTTCTACATGATTTACTCCCTAATTTGCTCCTCCTTTCACTCCACAACTGGCTATTTCTTCTGCATGATTTACTCCCTGATTTTCTCCTCCTTTCGCTCCAGAACTAGCTAGTTCTTTTGCATGATTTACTCCCTGATTTGCTCCTCCTTTCACTCAGCAACTGGCTAGTTCTATATGGAATTTGTTGTAGGTGTTGAGTCCTCTCATTGATCATCACTATGGCGTATCACCTTGGGATCTTCACCCAGTAATTCTATATCATGAGCATTGTAACTTATTTTCTGAACCAATCATTCTTTTTTGTTCTTTTGATTCTTTTAGTGTTTTTGCTCTGAAAAATTGTGTGTTCAACCTTTACTAGCTAGATTCATTTGTGAAGGTTTTCTAATACATTTACATGGTATCAGAGCCCATATTTTGCTGGATAAAACATGCACCAATGCTTTATTTTTCATGTATTACAGCTTCGATATCGAAGATTGATAGAAAAATGGAGTTTCCAAAAGCATCGATCTTAACACCATACAACTATCACGAATGGAAGGACCAAATGGCTCGATACCTTCATCAGAAAGGGTTGTATAGGATTACCATTGCCGTAGAAGTGGAACCCACATCAGCCATAGAGAAATCCAAGTACCTCAACCGCATGGATGAGGCCCAGGGATCAATATGCATGTGCATCTCCCCAGTGTTGCAGTTTCATCTATCTACTTGCAATACTCCCAATGAAATTTGCAAAAACGTTGAAGAACTCTATGGGAAACAGGACGAGATGAAAGGACATCTGCTTGAAGTCGAGCTGCTCCCATTGGATCCACGAAACTATGACAAAATTCAAGACTTCTTCATCAAATATAATGATCTATTGCTACAACTCAAGGGTTTTGGAATTGACAAATCCAAGCAGGAGAGTCACCAAGTTCTCTCTATTATGTCAAAGCTCGGACCAGAATACTCCGTCTTTTTGTCTACATTTCATTTAGTAAGGCTTGTAATAAGTAAATCCTACACTATGCCTTCTCTCAAAGAGTTCGTGGAGTCCCTCACTTTTGAGCAAGATAAACTCATTGGCATGGGGAAAATAACAAATGGAAGCCACAATAAAAATCACAGATCGGATTCAAATCAGAAAAAACAGCAGCAAAAAGACAAGCAAAAAGTGCATTGCCATCCAAAGAAGGAAGGGTACACCAAGCCCTTCAATGACTCCTTCGGCTCCAGAAATGAGAAAGGGAAGAAAGGAAACAAATGCACCTACTGTCACCGAGGATTTCATCTAGAATCCTGTTGCATGAAGAAACAAATTGAGAAAATGGAAGAAATCCTTCAGAAGCACAACCTTGGGGACCACATCCCTCAGGGCGCCAAAAAGAAAAATAAGGATCAACCACACAGGAAAGGTAACAATTTTCATGCTTTAGTTGCAATTAACTCTTCCCCTAATGTGTGGATTATAGATTCTGGTGCATCAAATCATATGGCTACTCCAAAGGAAGTCTATTCCTCCTTGGATGCATACAAAGGACGTCCCATCCTCGTGGGAGATGACTCACCTATTGAGCTCACTGGGAAAGGTAGGGTGGAACTTTTACACGGAAGCTTTGAAGATGGGCTTCATCTTCCAAAACTTTCAGTAAACCTGATTTTAGTTTATCAGATCACTCATTCTGACACTAGAAGGAGAGTGGAATTCACTCCAGATGTAATGAACATATATGACCTACATAGCAGCTCCAAAATTGTAATCGGTGAGGTAAACAATGGAGCTAGACTATATACATTTTCTAAATTTATTGAATCTAAATCCTCCTTATTTATTACACATGCTGATAATACTAGTAGTCTTTGGCATGAGTGGGTTGGTCACTTAAATTACAGGTATATGTAGTAGTTAGGCAAGCATGAGATGGTGGAAGGCTTGCCAAATATCAGTTTCTTCAAAGGAGTTTGTGAAGGGTGTGTCCTTGGAAAACATCCTAGAGAAATGTTTGACATTGGCAAGACTCACAAAGCATCCTCTTCTCTAGACTTGATCCATATTTATCTCATGGGGCCTTTTTCTCATCCCTCCATCTACAAAACAAGGAATGTTCTTACATTTATTGATGATTTCTCACGATATACTTGGGTGTATCTTCTTAGGGCCAAATCTAAAGTTTTTGCGCACTTTGAATATTTCAAAGAAATAGTTGAGACACAGTCAGAGAGAAAGATCAAAGCCCTCTGTATAGACAATGGGGGAGAATATGTTAAGACAACACTTTAGAACCTTTGCCTTGAGTCTAGCATACAGTTGTAGCACATAGTTCCATACACTCTGCAGCAGAATGGAGTTGCTGATAGAAAGAACCAATCTCTCAAAGAGATGGCTTCCTGCATGTTGCATGCTAAGTCACTACCTCATAAGCTATGGGCTGAAGCACTTAATTTTTCTAACTACATCCAGAACAAATCTCCTCATAAGTCTATCAAGGATCAGACCCCCTTTGAGTCATGGAGCGGCACTAAACTGGAGGTCACCCACTTCCATGTTTTTGGCTCCCGAGCATGGGCTAGGATCCCCTCTGAAAAGAGGAAAGCTCTTGATCCACAGGGCATTTAGTGCATCTTTGTTGGATACCCTGATGCTGTCAAGGGATACTGACTCTTGATTTCCTCTATGGACAAGCCCATCATTGAGTGAAGTGTCAAATTTGAGGAAAGTCTCTTTCATGCACCTCAATTACCACATGCAAACACCTTTTATCTACCTCATGTCCGAGATGATGACTCTGTACACTCAGATGCAGATACCGAACATGTAGATGTCGAGGTAGAGCATGAATATGCAGAGATAGAGTCTTCAGATACAAATCTAGTGCATGCATATGATGATCCACATCCAAGCCCAAAACGCGCTTCCAGTAGTGAATCAACTTCCCCTGTCATAAATCAGAGAACAAGGAGCTTAAGTGAGATATATGCAAAAGGCCACCTAGCTATTAGAAATGGTCTTGTGGGGGATAGTTTTAATTGTGAAGGACTAGCTCAGAGTTTATTGAGCCTCCTCTTTCCCTCACTGCCACTGAACCAACACCATCTCGTCATTGTCATTTGGTTCAGTCTTCTGATCTACAGTCTTATGCTGAGGCTGTTGGGCATCCCTCTTGGGAGTCCACCATGGAGGATGGGTATAACTCCCTCCTTGAGAACCAAACCTGGGATCTTGTCCCCCTTCCTTAAGGAAGGAAAATTGCCCGATGCAAACGGGTCTATAGGACCAAGAGTGCTGCAGATGGGAAAATCACTAGACAGAAAGCCAAGCTAGTAACCAAAGGCTTCTAGCAAGTGCATGGCATTGATTATGATGAGACCTTTGCTCCAGTAGAAAAGATGGATTCCATATGCCTTGCACTTGCCATTGCAGCTGCCCAAGGGTGGGAAGTATATCAGATGGATGTGAAGAATGCCTTTCTTCATGGAGACCTATCTAAGGACACCTACATGGAGCAGCCACATGGTTTCATTCAGGATTCATCATTGGTCCGCAGACTGAAGAAGTCTCTCTACGGCCCTAAGCAAGCATCGAGAGCTTGGTATGCAAAGATGGATTCCGTTATCTTATCACAAAACTTTGAAAGATGCAATTCTGATCCCAATGTTTACATGCTCAAGACACATGATTTTCTTCTTATCTTAGTTTTGTATGTGGATGATCTCCTGATCACCAGCAGCTCAGCTTCAACCATTACTGCAGTCAAGAGGGCCTTGCATGATAGGTTCTTGATGACGAACATGGTTCCATTACACTTCTTTCTTGGTCTTGAGATGAGCCAGGATGCCACAAGCATCAAACTCTCTCAGGCTAAATATGCATGGGATCTCCTCGAGAGATTTCACACGACTAACTGCAAGCCAGTTGTTGAAAATAGCAACAAGAAATGCTAAAAATAGAAGTGCTAAAAATAACACTGCTATAAATAGCAATTTGGGTACCGTTGGACATAGCAACAAGGAATGCAAAATGGAATTGCTAAAAATAACATTGCTATAAATAGCATTTTGGGATGGATTCCAATTTTAGTTAATCCCTGGACTAAAATTGAGAAGTAAAATTCGAATTTGATCTTAGAAGCTATTTGTAAAATAATTAATTAATTCACTATGAGTTAATTAGTTGTGGAAAATCAAACATGAAGTCTATGTGAGGACGTGCAACAATTTCTCCATTGGTTGAGGAATTTATCCATCAGTTAAAGAGATAAGGATGAGTTTTAATATTGAGTTGTAATTAGTTCACTCAGTTAACTAAGTCAAGTCTAGTTATATTATTTCTAATAGTTTGTATAATTCATTGTGAGTTCAGTTAGTTAATGCTTGCATGTATGTAACTGCTGCTCTCCATATAACTGAATATTCTCTCATAAATAACTCAATGCATGTCAGTTCAGTTAGAGACCCAGTTGAGGTCAAAGGAAGGGACAATGTACTACCAGTTGGAGGATTTTTCCTATATAGGAAACTCATCCATGTAGAAGGAATTATATCCTTCAGGTTTGTACAGTTATTTCTAAGCCAAGTGAGCAGTGTGAGGTGGGAATTCACACAGTGGAAGCACTGGACCACAAGAAAAACTATGCAAGGAAATAGGAGGCTTGGAGGGTAGAGGAGAAAGTTTGTGAGAAGCCTTTGACTATCTATGAGTAACAGAGGCATTGCAGAGAGAGCAGGATAGCTTGTGAGCTAATTCTTTTTGTAATCCGGACTATTTTGCACTTGTATGATAATACCAAGATTGGGGTTTCAGGCTGAGGCTTTCCTCGGGTTATTTATTTTGTGTTATGTATGATTGATTTCTCATTCTCAATTATATGTGTTCTCATTAATCTTTCTCAGTTCGATTAAGCTTCTGCAAAGTTTGTTGTAGAAGTAGATCTTGTATTTTTCTTTAGTATATTGCATAATCCATTGATCTATAGTGGGAAATTCTACACCAACACCGACTCCTTTTTTGTCTGGGGTCTGCCTTGAGGATGGAGGTGACACACCATTAGTTGTAGTACTCTCTACTGACAGCTAGTGGGGAGCTTACTGTACCTCACCCACTCCAGACCATATCTCTCATATGCAGTAGTGGCAGTTTCCAGATACATGCAGGAGCGGCATGAGCTACACTGGAATGCTACCAAGCTCATCCTTTGATATGTGGAGGGTACCATCACCTTCGAGATTCACTATGCAATAGGCACTGCATTGAATCTCCTTAGCTTCAGAGATTTTGATTGGGTGGGCGACAACATTGATCACAAGTCCACCTCTAGATATTCACTCAGTCTAAGGTTTGGCCCTATCTGTTGGTCGAGCAAGAAGCAGGTTTCTATTGCTCTCTCTTCAACTGAGGCCAAGTACAGAGGAGTAGTCCACATCACCATTCAGGCTCTATGGCTACAACACTTCCTCACTGAGTTGGGCATCCAATTCCACCAAACCACTTTCATCTGGTGTGACAACCAGAGCACGGTTAAATTTTCTAGGGATCCAGTACAACGACAGCGGACAAAGCACATAGAGATCCATATGCACTACAGCAAAGACTTAGTCCATGATCAAGTAATTGATTTATAGTTCTATCCTTCAACAAAACAGACAACAAACATCTTCACCAAGACATTCATTGAGCAAAAATTTCACTCTCTGTGCGATCGTCTTGGAGTGAAGGAAACAATTTCTTAGCAATTGTCTTTTCTTCCTCTTTTCTTTTGATTACATTGTATTTTGAGGGGGGTTTTTCCCATGAGGTTTTCTCTCTTTCTTCAATTTTAGTACAAGTAGCACTATATTTTGGATGACCTTTGGCCTTAGTTTCTAAGGCCGATATTCTATTTTTCCCCATAGTGGTGTTCACGGGGGGTGTTGGAGGTACTACACACCAAGGACCTTCATTACTGGCACATGTAGACACTTAGTTAGAGCATGGGACTACATGCAAGTTCCTTTCTGGATGATCTACTCCCTGATTTTCTCCTCCTTTCACTCTGCAACTAGCTAGTTCTTCTGCATGATATACTCCTTGATTTGCTCCTCCTTTCACTCTGCAACTCGCTAGTTCTTCTGTGTGATTTGCTCTCCAATTTGCTCCTCCTTTCACTCTGCAACTCGCTAGTTCTTCTGCATGATTTACTCCCTGATTTTCTCCTCCTTTCACTTTGCAACTGGCTATATCATGAGCATTGTAACCTATTTTCTGAATTAATCATTCCTTTTTGCTCTTTCGATTCTTTTAGTGCTTTTTCTCTAAAAAGTTGTGTGTTCAACCTTTACTAGCTAGATTCATCTATGCAGGTTTTCTAATACTTAGAAGTGGAAGTGAGAGGAGTGAATGAGGGAAATCTTATTTGGTGGAGTTATGATAATTTGAAAATGAAAATCAGATGCCGCGATATCATCTCCATTTACCGGGTACTTTAATTTTCTCAGTTGCAATAGATAGGTATAATTTTTTCCTTCATCTAGAATTTTGAAGGCTTTATGCCATGAGTATCTGTCACAATCTAACTATTAACATTATTAATTTCGCAATCAGGTACGCTTGGATCATCTTTAATTTAATGGTTTAGGATCTTACATATTTATTTATTTTATGGTTCAGGATCTTTCATATTTATTAATTTTGTGGTTCAAGGTCATAGCTTTGCATCTGAATTCAACCATGTTAGATTAAATTAAGGTTGTACTAAAAAGTGCAAAGAGAGGCTCATAGGATTATTAGATAAAAAAAATTGTATTTTGTTTTCCAGAATTGTAATTGATACATTAAAGTATTATCAAGAATAATTAAAAAAAATATGCATAGAGACAAATATCAAGAAAATAAAAAACACTTAAATTATATTAGGAAAAATATTTAACAAATTTTACTCTCAAAAGATGTCTGCATTAATAATCAAACACAAGTAATCTCATGATTCAAATCTCATGATCCAACTCGGTTTAGCTCCTCAAGACACCCTAGGTTGAGGGAAGGGTCACACCATAGGACATTTTAGTCTCCCTGGAGAGATAACTAGATGCAACTCTAGAGATGAATAAAAATGGTTTAGGTGCTTGGTTCAAGTTACTTTCACAGGAACTATGTATCATTCCAAAGAATATGTGCTTTAGGACTTTTGGCCGGCACACAAAAAATGCAACTTAAACCTTTTTGTTGTAGTGAAGATGGGAAGAGGGAAAATGTGGAAGGAATTCAATGCAGAGGGATGGATAAACACATAATCCTAAGCAACAAATCTGGCATAATTATGAAAGAATAAGAAGATGAAAGTGCAGAAATTATGGAGCACATTTTAAGGTTTCTAACTCGATATTTCATGAGTACATTCTCTTACATCATAACATAGTAAATCTTTGATTTCACAGATATTGTTTGCTACTAAATAACATAAGTAAATCAACGATTTGTGAGTGAATCAAACAAGTTCTATTTACACAATTTCAGAGGAAGAGAAACACACATGAAATGGCATATAAAGGAGAACACATACTCGATACGCTAAATGCTTGGAATTGACCAGACTTCTTCATTAATATTCTAGAATGAATTACATACCACTAGCCTAAACATGCAAAAATGTGCAAAAACAAAGAAGACTCATGAAACAAGGAATTTGGACCACAAATGGAACCTACTTCTCTGTAAACAGAACTCGAAACCTCTGTAGAGACAGAATTTAGACCCTTGGAATATAGGATTTGGTAACATTTGAAATGAATTTCTTCCTCGTATTTATAAGGAGAGGGGGAGCTTGGAACATCATTTAAAAAATATCTTCTAAAGTTACAGTGGTATGATCGACTAGCTATCTCTGCATGCACATATTCAAATGATTACATAACAGATTGATTGATTCTTCAAAATGAAACAAATTACAAAATAAAAAACATGGGAAAACTATATGATGGCCACATAAAAGTATCTCCATGCTGATCCCTCTGATCGCCCATTTTCAAGCCACATCTTCTCCACGATGTTCCTCTGTATTTATGAGCCGATATCCCTGTCATTTTCTCCCCTTAATTGTTTGGATTCCTCACTTTTTGGAGATGGAAGTGATTACTAGTGGTGGCATTAGTGGTGCATTGTAGCATAGCTTCTGACCCATCCATCTACATACACATTAGGCCATACTTATCGAAACCCAATATATGTCGTAACTCTTATAAAAAATTGTTACAAAAACATAGAACATTGATCGACCTTGGCTCCTCTTACTTAAGCTCATTTATTAATTCTCAACCACGGGACCACTACCTGCGACCAAAGGCTTAATACATAGGCACTACAAGATCGAAGCCTTCTATCCTCATAACTTAATTTTAAATGAAATTCCCAAAAAAAAATTACGATGCCTTCAAGTTCTTCTCTCATTGGCCCTCTTCTTGTTCATCCCTTTGGACTGGGTGTCATGACCTTAGGCTCATCGCTTGGGTGTTAAATCCTTAGGGCTCTTGTCGAGGCCTATCTCCCTTTGTAATTCTAGCTTCACCATTGGTTCTTAAGAATTCGTGACCAAGCACTGCCACATATAAGATCCCCTCTTCATTGTAAATTTTCCAAATTAGAATTTTCACAGGAGTTACGAAATTCACATCCCTCATATGGCCCATGGCACTTAAGTTTTAAATCTTCCCTTTAGCCTTGGTTCTCTGGAATTCCAATGACCGGCAGAATATAATATCGAGCCCTCTTCATTGGAAGCTTTTCAATTGAGAATTAATCTTGGAGTTACGAAAACTCTCACTTCGGATGGGATCAAAGCTCTTTGTGCTTGGCCTCAGTTCTACGGCCTTGGCTCTTCTAAGTCTTTGTGACCAACTTCCACATGATTTTGGAGTCACTTCCATCATAGGTTCTCCCAATAAGAATTAAACAAAAATTTTGATGGCCTTTCTCTCTAAAATACTTTATAGCTCTTGGGTGCTTGGCCTTAGTCCGAGCCCTTGGTTCTTTTAGGTATTTGTGACCAAATGTCAGCATATATCGAAGCCACTGTCATCAGAATCTTTTCAATTTAGAATTGAAATGAAGTTCAGATGGCGACTATCCTTCGAAATTCTATCTTAGCACTTGGGTGCTCTTCTGAGTTCTATTCCCTTGTTCCCTTTTGTTCTCCATGGCCGAGTGCCACATGATTTTAGAGATCCTCTTTATTGTATGATTTTTCAAATGCTGATTAAAACAGTGTTCCGATGGCCTCTTCCACTGAAATCCAAACCTCCAAAGTGACGTCATATTGACATCTTTATCTCAATGTGAAGCTGCCTGAGTGGTGACATGTGTCACCTAGATTTGTCCATTTAGGGCATCCAAAATTCTAAAATCACATTCCACGTGTCCTTGTCCCACCACATCATGTTGACATAATCTGCCTTGTTAGCTTCTCAGAACCAACTATCTGCTACCATGTCTCTAGGTTTGAGAAGAGAGAAAGGGTCCCTAGGGTCCTTGGTTTTGCATTCGTTTCCGTTGTATTTTTGTAACCAAGCATCAATCTGTATTGGAAGCCCTCTTCATCAAAACTTTTTCTGAAAGAGTTCCGATGTCATTTTCAACCTCTGATATTCGTTCTTGCCCCTTAGGTTCTCTATACACTCTACGCCCTTACTTCTTATAGGTCTTTATAACCAAGTGCGAGCATATATCTCTGTTGGTCACTTTAATTGTTGATTAAAGTGCTACATGAATTGTCAACCCAGGGAAGTCTGGTTATTTCAAAGGTGACTGTGTTCTATATGTACTCAATCTTAAAAGCACTAAAAGTTGTAGTACAAACGAATCACACCTTGGTTTAATAACTAAAGCTCCACTTTGTGTTACAGCAAAATATACTCTATTACAGAGATCTATTAAGAGATACTTAAATTCATTCAAGGGACAACTCAACATAAAGGAACAATTCTGCAAACGAAAAAAATTGCTATGTTGTAACAGAGAATCAGGACCCTATCCCCAGGATGGGAACCTTCAACACCTGCCTCTGTTTATCTAGCTCGCTGGTTCACTCTGTAAACTTAATCACCGGTGAGACTCTCATGAAATAAATTTAACCAATGCAACAATCGATTAAGAAAGGAATAGAGTTTTAGCAAAGGTAAACCATATCCAGAAAACAGTACTTGTTAACAAGGTATGAATAAAACACACACTCAACACACTGCAGAGAAATATAATGGGTGAATCTTGTGATGAATGTGGACCATGTCCTTCTCACAAGATTCCCTAGGAGACGAGAACTAGAAAAATATGTTCAGAATGAGAGTTTTTTTCATTCATCAATATGTCATGTTACAGAAAGAAAACATTCTAGTCTTGTCTCTTCAACTCAGCCTCTTTCACAGTCTGTTCATTCCCCTTCTAATGTAGATGTCTCCTCTTTATAAAGAGGAGACATCTATTACAAAAGATCTACATTGCAAAATTCTATTTAACCCATTATACAAAAATAGGGAAATTAATTTCCCGTCAACAAAATGTTGTTACAGCAATACTGCCTTTAGATCATGGACGTTACATCCAATGTAACAGCTTCCTCGGTGATCGATCTGGTTAATCTGTTGCTGTCAACTTTGGAATGCAAATTTCAATTGTTTCATCTTCGATATTTGCGTGCCATTCTTGCTGTTTCAGCAACTGCAAAAATAGTCTTACAAATTCCGGGCAGTTTCAGCAATGCGGACTGCACATCAATCTTTAACTATTTTAGCAACTAACAATTCAAATCTTAACTATAATGATAGCATGATTATATGTTAAATAATTAAACATATAGTGATGAGAAGAATAACTGCATACCTTTAGAATAATTGAGTCAAAACACTAACAAGGACTTTTAAATATGGGTTGAAAAGGGTGATATTATAACAAAATGTATAGTTAGAAAGAGACAAAATGAGGTCCTAACATCCCCCCCAACTGAAACGGTTGCATGTCCTCATGCAATTTTTACTCTGAGTCTGAGTCTGAATACTGGGATGTACAGTGCAAATTACTTATGCAGTAAGATTAGAACATGCTGTCAGCCATGTTTCTGAAACCCTGGGCATTCTGAATTCTCTGCCATGCTGCAAGCTCCTCCTTTTTGGACAACGTGAAGTGAGCCTTATATTGTTGTGCTGGCAGCCAAAGAAGAGGGAAGTGGAAGTGATAACCCAACCAGTTTTGGGCACACTGTTGCATGCATTTCACATAATTAGGTAACCTTGATATTGTTGTTTGAAGATTGGGAGGGTTAAGAGGATGATATTCTCTCCTCCCCTTAGGACAATGCTCCCAAAATAGATTATTTTCTTCTATGGCCAGAGTTCCCCTAGTCTTCACATAATGTTGCCAGTCCTTTAAGATTGTTGCCTGTAGTTCTCTAATATGCTCAGTCATCCCTGGCTCTTGTAAAACCCATCGATGTTCAGCAATAAAAGCAGCGACATTCTATGGCTCAGCTCGGATCTAGAGAAGGCAGTTCTCTTCATTATGTGTTGCTGAAATGAAAGCATTTTGCCAGGTAAGTTGATTGGCCAGGAAAGAAACGAAGGCTCTAATGTGAATGTCACCAACGAGAGGAATCAAATTAAACTTCCTATCTTCAGGTATGGCCTCATTATGAAGATAGAGTTCACATAATAAATTATGTTCACTAATTGATGCTTGTGCAAAAGTTTCAATAAACTACTGAGGTGTAGACACCTCGTGGGGTCATCCATCTCTGATTGCTTTCACTTGGAAGAATGCTAGGAGTTCTCTTAAAAACACAGAATAGTTGAAGGATGGCTTTCTAGTGGCGAGTAATCTTTGAACCAGGTCAAAGATAAGAGACAGTCCAGTTTTTAGCTTTTTGTTTTCCTTGTGCTGTGCACAAGACTGTTCTAGGACTTCCCAATTTCTATATGCATGCTTTAGCCACACTGCTTTATGTTCCTGTAATGCCTTTTCTTGTGACAGGGCATACTTTTTCTTCCATGTATCCCTCAGTTCTTGAAAACTGGAGGTCTGAGTGAATACAGTCCTTTCACACTAGGATTCAGTCTGAACGAAGACAGTCCTTGCACTCCAGGGTTTAGTCTGAGTGAACACATCCTTTGAAAACTTTGGTGTTGGTTTTTCAACTTTAAAAACTCGGGTAGGCCGTGGTACCTGCGGTTTTATTTCTTCTTCAGAGGCCTTTGAAGGCCCTACTGGTTCTTCTGTAACAGCAAGGCTCTCCTTCTTAACTATGACAAGAGTAGATGCATAGGTGGGTCCAGGCAGTAGGACATCGATTATCTTATAACCAACTCGAGAATAGAGATCACCACACTGGCCACACATGTATTCATTATATCTATCTTTTTGTGCACTTCTCTCAACTGCAGATGCTACCTGAGTTAAGATATATAGATTACGTTCTCTTTCATGGGCTTCTCTTGCCATGATCAACTCGTGCTTATAAACCTCAATCACAAATTTCAAAAACTCATTTTCTTCCTGAAGGGAGGCTAAAATAACCGGCTGTTCTGTAGCAGTTGCAGGTTCCAGTGGATGGGAGGATCATTGTTCAGTGGCAGCTTCATCAGTTGCATCCTCAGCAGGTGGTTCTTGTGTAACACTTGCTAGACTAGTAGCTGGTTCTTGTGTAACAGCTACCTCTAGGTCAATTGCTTTCTGTTCCTTGACAGGTGGTTCTTGTGTAACACCTGTTAAGTCGGTAGCTAGTTCTTATAGAGCAGCTACATCTAGGTCGTATATCTCTTGTTCCTTAATAGGTGGTTCTTGTGTAACACCTGTTAGGTATGTAGTTGGTTCTTATGGAGCAGCTACATGCTATACATCGTCTTGAGTGTCTACTTTTGATAGATCAACAAATGGTTCTTATGGGGCAGCTGCATCTTTTGAAAGGAATGATGTCACAAACTCCTGAGCAAATTGCATTTCGGTACCTGAGGGTGAGGAAGGGAAGGATTCAGGGCCTTGGGGATGTGGTGAGTTATGAGGCTTCAGGATAATCGGTGGGGGATTTGGGGTGATGGTCTCAGTTGTTGCTTCAGAAGACATCCTTATTCATCTTCGAGGTAGGAAGGTGGGAATTACAGTGGTTTCCCTCTTACAAACATTTTTCCTTTGGGTAGGAGGGTCATCAGTAGTAGCAACTTCTTTAATTGAGGCTCTTGTTTGTATTTTTAGTGAGGGTGCAGCCTTTTCTGTCTTTTCCTTTTTAGGTTGATAATGGGGATATTTTCATCTGAATTGTCACTGGGATATGGACTGTGGGAATGGATGATTCAGGTAAGTTAAGGGATGGGTTAGATACGGGGGAGGGGTCAAGTGGGTTTACTATTGCGGGTGGTGGAATTTCTGAGGAATCAAAGATGCTCCCTAGCTGTTGAACAGAAAAAATTTCAATTTGCTGGGAGATTCTAGGGGTCTGCTAAATATTTTTAGTGTCTAACTAGGGAGTTCCAACTGCTGTTCGAGAGGTTTCAGCAGTTTCTTGAGGATTTTCATTTGCTGGTTGAGGAGTTTTAGCAACCTCCTGCGGGTCTTCAACTGCTGGTTGAGGAACTTCAATGGCTTCCTGGGGTGGGTTGTTAAGAAGAGGAGGATTTTGCAGGGCAAAGCCCCTCTAAATTAGAAGTTGAACTAGGCGATGGTCAGTGAGGGATAGGAGTGGGTACTTTGCATGCATGGAATAATGTGACATGTTCTTTAGACACCCAAGCAGATAGTATGGCATATTTAATAAATGACCATGTCTTAAATGATTCAACAATATAAAGTCATGCTGGTACACTACCTGGAAACGTCCCTCGCAGGTGAAATAGTGCTTGACAAACTCTGCAACCTTTGGCCATGGAGGTGGTAATGAATGAAGTGCAACACCCCTGCCTTTTTGTTCGACCCGCTCTCCTGGTAAAAGAAAATCATGCTGTCCATTCAGGATGAGGTGTTTATGACTGAACCAACGAATGACATCAGTTGTAACCCTGAAAATTGCGCTATATCCTCCTCTGTTACCGGAATTCGCACTCCCTAAACAATAGAGTATCCTTCGCTTAAATTTCGTGCGAATTCCAAGACTTGCTGAGAGTCAAGTCCTTGAAGCCTTCGGAAATAATGCACCTAGCCTGCTTGCTAAAAGATTTGATATGCTTCTGGGTACAATTCCAATAGAGCTGTTGAACTAGGTTCATTTTGAATAGCATTGCCTCTCGTCGTTACTGGTTTAGAAAAATGTACAGTACAGAGCCGAGTTACCTCAACCGAAACAGAGTAAGATATTGCAAATGAGGTTGTGACATAATAAAACAGAGACGGGGTGACGAGATACAGTCGTGATGGTGATTGACATATCGGGTAATAATTGCAAAATTTTGGTATTCCCCAACCCCCCCCCCCCCCAACTGCGGCTAAATGATACTTTTGAATGTATGACGATTTCGGCAATCATATTAAGATCTTCTCATTAACTACAGCTTAATATTTACACATAAACATGCATACCTCACATTTGACCTTTGATGGTTGTGCCGACAATATAATCTTGTTATTGATGGATCACTAATGGTTATGAAAGAAGGGTTTATAAAATATGAGGGTATTTGTATGAAAGGTTTTCTATATTCACAGGATGTGATAGTGAAAGAATACAATTATCAGGGTGAATGGCTGATTCTCTATATATTGGTTGTTTTTGAGAGGAACTGATGCATGAATGTTGCGAAAAACAGGAAAATTTATGTTTTTAGGGAAAGGTGGAAAAGGTGGGTGTTTCAGCAATGAAGAAAATGGGGAAGAATTGGTGTTTTAGCAACGAGAAAAATGGTGTTTCAGCAACAGGAAAAATGGTGTTTCAGCAACAGGAAAAATTTGTTGTTTAAGGAAAAATAAGAAAATGTTGCTATGAGGGAATGGATTATGAATTGAAGTGAAATGGCAATGTTTCCCAAACCGAAATCTGATCCTTCTTGCAATGGAATTGTTCTTTTCCGCCAACCTCCGAATCTAAGACCTGCAAAACAATGAATTGTAACATGTCAACCCTTGACAAGGATTATTAGTTAAAATATCCTATTCTTCTAAGAAATATATAATACAAAAGTTAAATACAATGAGGGGCAGCAGGCTCCCCTAAAAAGACATTATATGAATCTGCCATGAAAGTGACCTTAAAATCTTCTTTAGAAGCAAGTTGCTGGTACAAATAGAGCCGATACCCATTTACCAACAATGGTGTTCTAGAGTCATCAATTGTTAGGAGCCTTACTGTACCATTTGGAAAAACAAAATCTATCTCATAAGGTCCCAACCATCTTGTTCACAGTTTTCCTTGAAAATTTTCAAAGCGAGAGTCATACAATAGAACCCAATTACCTTTTTGGAACTGCTTATGCTTAACGGTTTTATCATGCCACCTGGATCTTTGTTGTTGTATCATAGTTGTTTGATGGATGGCATCCAACCTCTTTTCATCTAATTCCTGAAGCTGCTCCAACTTAGCTATGTGTGCATCAGTCAAGTCAAGGTTAACAGCTAAGGCAGTCCTTAAGGTTTTAATTTCAAATTCCACAGGAAAAACAACACTTTTACCATAAACTAATTCATAAGGTGAAAAACCTGTAGTATTCCTCTAGGCAGTTCTGTAAGCCCATAATGCTTCAGGTAACCTTTGAAACCAATCCTTTCTATTCTCCTTTACTGTTTTTGTTAAAATGGCTTCTATGACTTTATTTGTACTTTCCACCTACCCATTGGCTTGGGGATGATAAGGTGTAGGCATTTTATGATTAATATGATAGTTCTGAAGTGTAGCTTTAAAGCCATGGGAGTTGAAAGGAGATCCTCCATCTGTGACTAGCTCTCTAAGCACTCCAAATCTAACAAAGATTTCTTCAAATAGAAAGGTGAACACAAATTCGTCATTAGCTCTAATAAGTGCCTTAGCTTCCACCCATTTAGTCATATAATTCGTACAAACCAATATGTAAACTCTTTGATTGGATGGAGGATTGATGGGTCCTATAAAATCTAGAGCCCATCTTTCAAAGGGTTCAAGCATTACCTGGGGGTTCAGTGGCATTTCATCTCTATGATTAGGGTGGCCCATTCTCTGACAGCTATCACAGGCCCTAACATATTTCTTCGCATCCTTAAAAAGTGAGGGCCAATAATAACCCATTCTCAGAACTTTATGTGTTGTTCTCTTATCAACAAAATGCCCTCCACAAGGGCCATCATGACAAGCCTTCAATATGTCGTAAACCTCATCTTCTCTAATGCATCTCCGAACCCTGATCAAGTCCTGTATGAAAAAGACACCCACTTATCCAGCTATACCGAGCACTTTGTTGAATGATTCTTTTTTTTTTTTCTATGTGACAGGTGTGATGGTAGCTTTCCTGCAACTAAATAATTGGCCATGTCTGCATACCAAGGTGAGTGAGCAGATACTGCAAATAAGTATTCATCAGGAAAGGAATTACCTACTAGAGTATTATAATCAGTTTTTATCCGAGAAAGAAAATCAGCAACTACATTTTCTTTACCTAGTCGATCTACAATTGTAATATCAAATTCTTGTAGTAATAATAACCATATGGTAACTCGAGCATTTGTAACAAATTTATTCATTAAATATTTAATGGTAGAGTGATCAGTATGAAAAAAAGTAGGATAACCAGTAATATAATGTCGAAACTTATTAATAGCATAAATGACTACTAAAAATTCCTTCTCAGTAACCGTGTAATTAAGTTCAGCAGGGGTCATATTCTTACTAATGAAATAGATAGCATAAGGAAGATTATTTTCTTCTTGACCCAAGACAACCACAACTACAGTGTCTGAAGCATCAGAGGATATATGAAAGGGAAATGCTCAGTCAGGTCTCCTTAGAATGGGAGTTGTAGACAATTGACGCTTAAGTTCATCAAATGCTTTTTGGCCATCATCAGTCCACTTGAATTCAACATTTTCTGTAAATAACACAAACAAAGGAGAAGCTATTTTACAAAAATCTTCGATAAATCTTCTGTAATATGCAGCATGTCCTAAAAAACTTTACATTAGTTTGTGTTTTGGGATAGGAAGACCCTGAATTACCTGTATTTTAGATGGATCCACTTGAATCCCTAGCTTGGAATATTCCATGGAATATTCCTTTGGGAAAGCCAATCAACAACAGCCACGTGGCAAGCCCGGAGGCCGCCACGTGGCTCAAGTGACATAAGCAAGGGGGAGCGCATATGGTAAAATTTGGTGGGGTTGTGGATTGAACACCCGACTTCCATTGAACAACATTAACGGTTTACCCTTGGGCCACAATGGTCACATTTGAAACATAACGGAATCATTTAATATTTCAGGTTCAAATTGCAGGTTGGCGGGAGAAGAAGGGGGCCAGCCCCCCATACCATATGACCTGGGGCTGAGAACAGAGGGCCATAACCAAACAGCCAGCACGAATTCCAAGGATAATCGTCGAGCCAATCAACGTGGTCACATGCGGATTTTGTGGGCAGTTAAGGTTCAGTTGGCGGATTATTTGGCGGAGCGCCAAATTTGGCGGTCCCGCCATAATTGGTGGAGCTTAACTAAAGTTAGCTAGAGTTTTTTTAGGGGAAACTGTCAGTTATCATTAAATGGCCATAACTTTGGCTAGGAAAGGCGGTTTTGGACGATTTTTTTGTTTTTTGTTTTTTTTTTGGTATTTTGGATGTTCTGAAGCCATTGGCATAGGTCTTTTAGCTATCAGAGGTCATTTGCACAGGTTTTGGAGCCATGAAAGTTCTAGGAGCCACCAGGGCCCAGTATTGAGAAAACTGTTTCAGGTTGCAGGTATCCATTGGAGGTGAACCAACAATCAATCCTGAAGGATTCATGTGTTATGAATCTGATTTTACAGTCTATTTCACCTGTAGATACTTCTATTCAGCTGTAAATTCATTTTGGCATTTAATTAAAACGAGGACTGACCCATTTAGGAGTGTTGGACCCAACAGACGTAGCCCAGGAGGGGTGAACTACTTCATCAACTTCTTTTGCATCTGTGGTTGATTTATTTTGCAAAACAAATTTGTTTTAATGTGTTAAACAGTAAATGGAAATAATTCTGCTATGCTTGAATGGATCATGAACAACTGAAAATTTCATTTGTTTCTTTACTGGAAGACATGGGAATATTTTAAACATGTTTACTATTGAATTTAATACCTTGAAAACCTTTTTCAAGTAGTTTCAAATTCAGATCAAGTTGGTATCTAAATTTGAAACTACTTGAAAAAGGTTTGCAAGGTATTCAATTCAGTAGTAAACATGTTTAAAAGATTCCCATGTCTTGCAGTAAAGAAACAAATGAAATTTTCAGCTATTCATGATCCATTCAAGCATAGTAGAATTATTTCCTTTTACTATTTAACACATTAAAATGAATTTGTTCTGCAAAATAAATCAACCACAGATGCAAAAGAAGTTGATGAAGCAGTTCACCCCTCTTGGGCTACGTCTGCTGGGTCCAAGGCTCCCAAATGGGTTAGTCCTTGTTTTAATTAAATGCTCAAAATGAATTTATAGCTGAATAGAAGTCTCTACAGGTGAAATAGACTGTAAAATCATATTCAGAACACATGAATCCTTCAGGATTGACTGTTGGTTCACCTCCAATGGATACCTACAACCTGAAACAATTCTCTCAATACTGGGCCCTAGTGGCTCCTAGAACTTCCACAGCTCCAAAACCTGTGCAAATGACCTCTGATGGCTGAAAGACCTATGCCAATGGCTTCAAAACGTCCAAAATACCCAAAATTGAAAAAACATTCGTCCAAAACCGCCTTTCCTAGTCAAAGTTATGGCCATTTAATGATAACTTCCAATTTCCCCTAAAAGAACTCCAGCTAACTTTAGTTAAGCTCCGCCAATTATGGTGGGACCGCCAAATTTGGCACTCTGCCAAATAATCTGCCAACTGAACCTTAACTACCCAAAAAATCCGCATGTGACCATGTTGATTGGCTCGACGGTTATCCTTGGAATTCGCGCTGGCTGTTTGGCTATGGCCCTCGGTTCTCGGCCCCAGGTCATATGGTTTGGGGGGCTGGCCCCCTTCTTTTCCCGCCAACCTGCAATTTGAACCTGAAATATTAAATGATTCCATTATGTTTCAAATGTGACCATTGTGGCCCAACAGTAAAGCGCTAATGTTGTTCAATGGAGGTCGGGAGTTTAATCCACAACCCCACCAAATTTTACCATATGCGCTCACCCTTGCTTACGTCACCTGAGCCATGAGGTGGCCTTCGGGCTTGCCACATGGCGGCTGCTGATTGGCTCGCCCAAAGGAATATTCCATGGAATATTCTGTGGAATATTCTGTAGAATATTTCATGGAATATTCTTTCTTGAATTTTTTTTGAAAATTCAAAAATTAAGGGTTATTGGGTGATTTTGTTTTTGACGTAACTTTCACATACGACGACCGTTTTTCGAACCGTTTGTGTCACCGGGATTAGGAGGATGAGCTCTACCCGTTCATTCAAGTTCGAGCCAATTTTGAGCATTTTTTGACACCTGGGACATAATCCCCTGATCACGCCTCCCCATTGGGAAGCTTTTGGACCCCAAAAGCCTTGAACTACCTGTTAAAGAGGTGAGGGTACAACACCCTCACTCTGTCCACCTCCATCCAATTTGCCTTGTTTGGTTTGCTACCTTTGAGACCAACCCAAACATAATCTACATTGCCCCTCCTTGAAGTGCATGTCCTTCTGTCAAGGATTGTATCTTCTTTCAGCTCATCTAAATATTCTGGCGAGAAATCTTCTATAGATGGCAGCTGAACAACACTTTCAGGATCAGCGATCAAAGGAGGTTCATACAAATGCAAGTTCTCCACATTAACAACAGAATGCATTTGCATGTAGGAAGGTAAATCTAATTGAAAAGCATTATTTCCAACCTTCTTGAGGATTTTGAATGGGCCATAATGAATAGGCTTCAGCTTTTTACCTTCTCCTTGCATCCTTTCCTTACTCATGTACAACCATACCTCATCCCCTTCTTGAAACTTGTGATTGACTCTATGCTTGTCATGTCTTTCCTTGTAATTGACTTGACTTTTCTCAAGTTGTTCTTGAATTTGTTGATGTGTTTGCTAAATTCTTTCAATGAATGGATGAGCTTTGTCAACATCACTATGTCCCTCAATGGCGACATCTTTCTCAAGAATGAAATCAAGAGGCGATTTTCGCAAGTAACCAAAACAAGCTTCAAACGGTGAGGTGTTTGTGGAAGAGTGCTTGGAATGGTTGTAAGCATGCTGTATGTAGTGCAAATGTTCATCCCAAAGCTTGGGATGCTTGCTGCAATATCCTCTCAAGAGGTGCACAATGGTTCTGTTCACAACTTTGGTTTGTCCATTTGTTTGTGGATGGAAAGCAGTACTTTTCTTCAACTTTGTGTCCATCATCTCCCATAGGTTGGACCAAAAGTTCCCTAGAAATCTAGAATCCCTGTCACTAATAATGGAAGTAGGCACACCAAAGTGAATCCATACATGATGAAAAAATAATTCAGCAGTTTGTTCAGCAGTTATAGTTTTCTTACAAGGCATAAGTATACACATTTTGCTTAAACGATCAACTACTACATATAAAAAATCATTCTTCTTTCTAGATTTTGGCAAACCTCCTACAAAATCCATAGAGATGCTCTCCCAAGGTCTAGAAGGTACCGGCAAAGGAGTATACAATCCAAGCTTCCTATTACTAGGCTTGCTGGTAGCACATAATGAAAAACCTCTTATGAACCTTGAAACAGAATCTACCATGTGAGGCCAATAGCAATACCTCTGTAGATGTGCAACTCTTTTGCTTACACCAAAATGGCCAGTAATAAGAGAAGAATGAGCTTCTCTTATGACATTTATTCTCTCCCCTTGTGGTATACACAACTTTCCCAAATGAAACAACAAATTGTTATGCATGTGATAGTCATTTTCCTCTACATGATTCCCTTTACTCAAGCTAGCATACACATCTTTAAAGTCATCATCAGATGCATACTGTTCTATGTAACTATCATATACAATGGAATCATTCTTAAGTAAATTAACAACACCAATAATAGGCCTTGAAAGCATATCAACAACTTTATTCAGAGTACCTTTCTTGTACCTTATTACCAAATGGAACTGTTGCAAGAAGCCCATCCATCTGAAGTGTCGTGACTGTTGTAACTTGCTTTGTGATTGCAAGTACTGTAAGGGCTGATGGTCGGTATGTATAACAGTTTCTTTGCCCATCAAATAGTGTTTCCACTTTTTGACGCTTTGTACCAATGCATACAACTCCTTATCATAGGTAGGATAATTTACAACATCACCATTAAAAGTTTCAAAATGAAAAGCAATAGGCTTACCATGTTGTAGAAGAACTGCACCCATGGCATAATCACTAGCATCGGTTTGTATCTCAAATGTCTATCTCAAATCCGGTAATGCAAGGACCGAAGCTGAACTAATCTTCTCTTTCAAAGATTCAAAAGCTTTTTGCTGCTTTCCTACCCATTGGAAAGCATGCTTCACACTTGTCACTACATGCATAGGAGCTGCTAGAGAAGAGAAGTTAGATATGAACTTCCTCCAATATTGAGATGCACCCAAAAAACTTCTTACCTCTGTAATGGATTTGGGAGTAGGCCACTTCACAATAGCCTCAATCTTAGCAGGATCAATTCTCAAAGCACCTCCTCCTACTATGTGTCCCAAATAAACCAAAGAAGTCTTTCCAAATTCACACTTCGACATTTTAAGAAATAACTGATTCTTCTTCAAAACATCAAGTACTTTCCTAACATGCATGACATGATCTTCTCTAGACTTGCTAAAAATCAAGATGTCATCTAAGTAGACAATAACGAAATCATCAAGAAAAGGA
>APFE030839871.1:0-12231 GCA_000404065.3 Pinus taeda
GTTTTCTTATAAGTCCTAAATGGTCTTTTGTTTGAAGTTTCGGCCACCTGTTTCTTTATGTCAATCATTTCGTTAGACAAAGTTTTCAGGACCTTTTGCAATCCCTCCATGTCATATGGGTCTTTCAGGCTTTTCTTCTTGGAGTCTTCTTTAAAGAGACTTTTTTAGCTTTTCTGTCTTCCAAGGCAACTTTCTCTTCTAAGGAATTGATGGGTTTTTCCACATCAAGTGCTTCTTTCATATTTTCTGCTAAGGTAGGGTTCCCAGCCCTATCTACAAAAATGGCTATATTGGCAGGTAGGGCGGTGATATACCATTCGCTTCGAATTTGTTCACTTGGTTTGGAAGCTGTAGGGATTTTGTTCAGGAGTTTATTGAAACGAGCATTAAATTCCTTGATTGGTTCCCTATGCTCTATTCTTAGGTTGGAGAGATCATTTATTAAAGTAGCCAAAGACCTATCATCTCCATATTTTGTAAGAAACTGCTCTTGGCAAGTGTTCCAACTGGTAATAGAACCAGAAGGTAAAGAGAAATACCAGGATCCTGTTGATCCTTGCAAAGTGTAAGGGAAAAGTCTAACAACAACATCTTGTTCTCTTACCCCTTTCAAGTTGACTGCCAACATGAAATTATTAATGTCTTCCTCGGCCTGGGTTCCATCTTCTGGATTAAACTTGGGGAGCCATTTTTCCGGATAATCTGGCAATGGATGCAATGGTGCAGGCATATGGACTGCACCAGGTCTGGTCCATGGATCTACCATTGTAATAGTACCGGTAGTTGGTATTACTATTGGGATTCCAGAGGTATGGGAAGGAGATAATATCGAGGAGTGAGCAGATTGAGATGTTGAGGCTTCTATTCCCTGATGTACAACAATATGTAATGGAGAAGTGGATGGTTGACTTTGCAGATGGGGAGATGAAATGGATGATGTGGAAGAAAGATCTCCACTATCAGACCCTTTAGTATATTTCTTGGCCTTTTTTCTTTCGGGTAAAGGGAACTTAGTGGGTTCAATACCAAGCTTTTCACTTTGGAGTCTGGTAAGTGGATGAGATAGATTGAACTGCGAAGTCGCACTGCTTTGTGATACCTCAGATTTCTGTGGCGAAATCGAGAAGCTCTGAAGTTTGTGGATAAGGGACTGGACTTCAGGGGATTCAAGACTTAATTGTTCTAGAGGATGATGGGTGTGAGCAGTGGTAGTTGATTCCTCTTCTTCTTGATTGCGTGCTGGAGAACCAGCATGCGATCGGGAATAACGAGGAGAATTGGAGGGAGAACTACTCTTAGAATGGCTTGCAGATTTGGGTTTGCTTGCCATTCACAGTCAGGGCCCTCCTTCTAGCGCCAAAAATGTTGATGCCTCGAAAATCGCTGAAACAACATGGGGGAAACCACCCGGACCGGACCTTAGTACAGCTCCTTTTCCGTTTCGGGTAGTGGCTCCGACTGGGGATAATGGGACTAGTTTCCCAGAAATAGATAAATGGGATGAATGAATGGTTTATAGATTACACTAGCGGTGAGCGAAAGGCTAAAACTATTGATAGAAATATAAAGAGATGAAACTATCCCGGGAATCTATTGAGCTCTAAAGTGTAGCGTTTGATGTTCTATGTCTAAAAGACAAGCATATAGATGATTGTATCTTCACAACATAGATATTAAATCATTTAAGATTGCTATGCCTAAATAGTTAAGCAGAGCGATTGAAGCAAAATTACCACACTTTATACATTTATATCATTGTCATACACATGATTAAAAGCAAAGGCAGATCACTAAACACCCAATAGTGGAATGAATAAGCTTTGTTGTTATAGCACATGCATATAATCAACGATAGCAAGAATAATTACATAACAATTCATATAAACGGAATGAATTCAGACATAGATAGAAACACATATGAGCTGCGTGACACTCCCAGATATCAATCGCTATGTGCAGTTCTTCCTTTAACGCAAAAAACATTCTTCAATCAACGACAATAGTGCACAATTGTATAAAGAAACTTCCTTATTAAAGTAAGAACGACTAGTCGAGTTTCATAAAAGAATATCAACTGAAGCATAGTAGTGCAAACTTCAGTCTATTAAGTCTCTTACAAAATTTTACGACCCTTTCTAAAAACATGAAAGGGTCTATAAATACAATACTAATTTAAATATCTACTAAACAGAAATGCTACTAAATTGATTTCAATAACTTTTGATCCTATTTTGGCTAGCGATCTGGCAATATGGAGGGTGATTCATCAAGTCGGTTGCTTTCCTTTGAATCTGAGCTGATTAATTGCAAGCATTGGCTCAACTTTTAGAGGTTTGTTGAGGCGCGAACTGAGCTGGGCAGCATAGGTGGCATCTTGAATATCGGGAATCATACACCCAATGGCATCTGTTAAACACTTCAGAGTGGCTCTTTGTGTATGTGGCTTAATTAGGAAGAGCCAATGCGCTTCCAAGTTTAAACTATTAATCCCGGCGATTAATCTTCCCTTTTCTTCTAACTAAGGACAACATGATTGTTCCAATGCATTTGTTGTTGTAATCTTTCCTGGTGTACATTGGGAAATCATATTTGCCAAGTAGAGAGTGTTGTTAACTAAATCAACTAGATTGCTAGAAGTTGATTTACATCTTGAAGCCGCTCTCTTTGCTTTCATCACCTGAGTGTGCCATTCTGTGAAGAGTATATCCTTATGTGTTTCAAGTATCCTGGGCAAATTTGCTGCTTTTCCCAATCGGAATCTTTCCAATCAAGATATGCAGTAATGGCCTCATCGGCTTGATTTAATTCATCCCTGGCCTTCTCTACCTGCTCATTTATAGATATAGTTAACTCGCACAGTGGCTCAGCTTGAGTGATTTGTTGACAAAAGAGTTTAACTTGAGATATTATCGCATTGTTTATCAATGATGCTTCTTTTCTGAACTCTGCCACTTGCGAAGCCCCTTTTATCTTTTCTAGCTGCGATGACATTTGAGTGATTTGCTCATCTTTGGTTTTCACCATTTGCTCATTCGTTGTTTTCAACTGTGCCAATGCCTCTGTCAATTCTTTCTGTTTCTGGATTGCACTTTGGTCGATCCTTTTCTTTTCCGCTTCCAATTGTTGGGTTAATTGATTATTCATTTGTTGTTGTGTCAGCAACTGCTCCTCTGCTTGCGCTGCCTTCTGCTTTGTCTCGGCCAATTCCGTCTGTAATGTAGAGATTTCTTGGTCCTTATTCTTCCATAGAAGGCTTACCTCCGATGCTTTGTCGATTGTTGCTGCCGAATAGGCTCCAGCATACTGTGATAACTTCGTTAGGTCATCGGAGGGGTCTAATTTCTCCTTCCATACTACATTACCCGTGACTGTTTGCTCCGGAAAGATAGAAGGTTGATCAATCCTTCATCTTTTCCTTGATCGCTTTACAACTGCTCTATGCCTCGGGCTGTAGAAAACATCCAATGGAGGAATATCTTCTACCTGCAGAATGATTTGATCGGTGGGATCTTTTCGAATTATCTCAACATCCTTAGACTTAGGTGGGCTGCTGGTTCCACTTAGAACCTAAGGTGAAGTAATGTCTTGCATATCGCTAGTCTTAGAAGTGTCTGTATCTTTTAAGCTTTTTGTTCCACTGATGATAGAATCAAACTGCTGCCATTCCTGGAGCAATTTAGGGTCTGTGGTAGTGTCCACATTGGCATCAGTGGTGGTCTGTTGCGCTTTCTTAGTTTGAGACTCCTTCTATACTTGTTCCTGCTCTTTCTTCTTATGCTCCTCTTGTTCCCTCTGTTGTTTATCCTCATTCTCTTTCTTTAGTTGTTCTTCCTGCTCCTTCCTCTGCTTTCCCTCCTGTTCTTTTCTCTGCTTTTCCTCCTGCTCCTTATTATGATCTTTTGTTATAGCAGGAGGTTCTTTTAACTGTTGCCGACCAGGCTTGCTTGACGATGTCGCTGGGGTCGTTGCTAATAAATCTAGAGGCAGAGTTTGCAACCTCTGTTCTCTAAGTTTATTGAACTCAGTCAACCCTTCATCATTATATTTCATCCTAGCGAGTTCTTTAGCCTGACCTATGGTTTCAATTGAAGTGAACAGGTCATCAAACATATCTTCCTGATGCTCAAACTTTGTCAATCTGGCTTGTTCTAATGCAGCATAGGCAACTAGCTTTGGATCAAATGCCCTGTTTGGGATTGTGGCCAAAGCTAAAGATTGAATCTTTGTGGCTTCCTTTTCTGCATGTTTGAGGTCATGCAGTGTAAAGACACCACACCTCAAGGGAAAAGAGGGCCAGCCTCTTTTCTTTTCTTTTTTGAGAGTCTGTGTAGTACTCTTAGCCGTAATCTGATACGCAATTTCTCTTGCTAGCAACTTATCTGGAACATATAAAGGGAGAACATGTGGGTTGGCTTGGCTGCCGTAAACTCTGATATAGGTAAATGTCTCTTCTCCAAACCAACAAGCCACTGCTGGTAAATCAAAGGAAGCTTGATAGGAAATCTTCGAAATGGGTTTATCAAAAATGGAATAGTAAATGGGCACCAAAAGCCATTACAGATTTGATAAGGTGGTTTTTTGTAAGAAGACTCCACAATTTTTGGTATATATGTAATTGGTGAGGGGTCCTGTGCAGTCCACCTCCACCTGAGAACAGGAAATTCGAATTGAACATAATGTTCTAGAATATGCACTATAGTAAAATGGGGGATTTCCTTTCAGTGGACCACAGTCTATTTCTAAAATCACGGACAGTTACTCTAGTTTATCGAGAGAATAGTAGCCCAATCCATAATTATATTGTTTACTGCTGCCTCCATAAGAGGAACCATTTCTATGGTAAAACTAGAAGAGTCATGTAACCCCCATAGCCTACACATCATTATACCCGCATAACAATAAGGAGAAGCCAAAGAATCAACCGAGTACTTACCGGAAGATTCATGTTTGTGCTTGTTCGGATTTTGTCTCCAATCCTTGATGGGTTCGGATTCAATTTCATTTTCGCTTGCAAACTTCTCCAACAAGGCGCTATTATATATTTTCTCTGGCTCGGGCAAATGATACATTTGCCTCAGGTCATCTGCCTTGAATGATCCGAAAATCCTCCCATCTTTGGTGCTAAAAGTTCTGTCCATGATTGGGATTTCTTCAATCGCCCATCGCACAACATCTATGTATGGGAGAATTCGCTCCCTGGCTGCTATCCTGTGAAGGAAAGAGTCGGCTAAATCTTTGAGAGTACAATCAGACTTCCGTATTGAATCCGCGCTAGCTTCTGTTACCGTCTTCTGTGGTTTCTCGGCTTCAATTAAGTCGTAAGTGCCTTTCCAAGTAACTCTGGTAAGACCCGTGCATGTAGTATCATAAATTAGGCCCTTCTTCTTGTTTGCAGCAGCTTGTCCTACGACTGGTGGATTGGAAGCACCCGCAGTCTTCTTAGATTTCTTTCCCATCATGCTCAAACTCCTGTCTATGAATGAATTCTGCACAGAGAGGCAATTACGCGTAATACAGAGAGATAACAATGAAAACTTGCAAGTGATAACATATGAATAGGTGCGCAATAAGTTATTCAGCTCTTAAAATGGGCGCGGACACAATCCATAGAAAGATTTTAAGACATGATCCCATTAATTGGCCGTATAAAACCTGTCACCCTATAAATACCCATTATATCGTTATTCGGGTGAATAATCCTCTTAAGCATGCAATGGACGCTTTGGCGGCTGAGCCCAAGTGATCAAGCCTTAAATATGAATCAATTGAGCTATCCCCTCACTTAACACCTTTTTATTGAAAACAGCGGTTTATCGCATCACATAGGGTGTGTGACAAGCGCGCCTTAACGATGTGTATTGGTTACCGCCGATCGCCGAATGCGATATCGCATCAGCGAAATGTTGTGAGCGCATCAAGACTCAAGTGGAAATAGACCACCGATCGCCGAACACCGATTGCACATCGCATCGGGGCAAATGGAATGGGGCGCTTTTAGACATGCATTGGATATTGCCGATTGCCGAATGCGATATCACATCGGCGGAAAGCTTTGTGCCACTTACGTATAATTCTTATGTCATTGCGATATGCGATCTTGCGATCGCTTTAGCGCAATGACCAAGATTCACTTTATTTCTTTAAATGGGTTTGTTCAAAAGGGTTTTATAACATGCATTCATTTGATTATTGGACTTTTTGAACAATAAAAGTATTGATATCAATTTTACTTTAAAGGGACCCATTTCATAGGTTAATGTTTTATGAATAAAAATGATATGAAATGGGGGGTTGTTTGTAGAGCACAACACCTTCCAAAGTAATCGGCAATCGTTGGAGGATACCGTAAGGGCGAGATTCTCTCCCGTCAAAGGTTTCCAATGTCGTTGGAGACTGACTCAAAGTCAGAGATCCAATAGCCTTCCAACAAGCAACAGACATAATGCAAGTTGAGGCGCCTTCATCAATAATTGTACGATGAATCGTTTTCAAATTGATCATGACCTGAATGAGGAAGGCAATCTGGTGAGGCAGTCTCAGTACATGGCTCTCAAGATCAAATGTGATCAAATCCGAGTCGGACGGGTCGATGCCACCAATGGCCGATAGCAAGGACTTCCTCTGGTGGGGGCAGCTCTGGAGGACTTCTAAAGCGGACATAGCTGACGGAGCTTGAGCTAAGTCCTCAACGATGCTATAGTGCTGGGCAGCATGAGCATTTGGGTTGTAAGATGATCTACGGAGTACACCTTTAGGAGGGGGTCGAATAGGCGTCTCAATGCTAGGTCTCTCAATATGGAGCATACCAGAACTGGACGGAGGAGCACTTGAGGGGACCTCAAGCTCCCTCCTGGTGGATGACAGATATTCCTTTACTCAAGTCGTTATATGAACGGGAATCGTTCCAGCCATGAACACTTGGGAACCAAAGGGAGAAGAAGACAAGGATGGGTCGGCCACCATCTGGGTTTGCTGGGAGGGGAAAGGTTCTTTCAGAACCAGAGGAATCCCAGGAGCACCTTTCAATAAACGAATAACTTGGGACTGCCTTGGGCAGTCTTTGGTATAGTGATCCTCGTCGCAGATAAGACAAGGATACTTCGGTTTACGTTTGGCTCCTTCCTCGGGTGGAGGTTTAGGGGAGTGCTATTTGGGTTGCTCAGATTTATTCTTCGCTTTCCCCTTGTTTTTTCCTTTCGAGGCTTTATCTGCTGTGGTGGACTGGACGACGTTGACCTCAGAAGTATTTTCGGAATTAGACACACCCTGAGAAGTGTTTTCGTTTGAAGCATCCGATTTTTGCTTCCCAGGGTTCGCGGATGATTTTTTCGAAGACGGATTTACAGAGCTAATAACACTATCAACAGATGGCTTTGGCAGAGCTTTGGATGTTCCAGGTCTCGGGGCGTCAGGAAAATACTCATATAAGGTACCTGATTGAGAATAAACTAAGTCGAGGTACTAAGCATGCGCGATAACCTGCTCTTTAGTTACACAAGCTCCCATAGCAATGTCTCGTGTGATTTTAGGGACAAATGAGGTTGTAAACCAATCGGTTAGGAGTTGATCAGGAATCCAGAACTTGGTTAACCGACGACGTCGTCTCCATTCATGTATATGATTGGATATGTGCATGGTCGTGTCCTGTTTGAGAGATGTGAGGAGATGCGTTCCCATCTCATACCAAATGGGCAACTGAAAATGAGTTAGAAATGCCATTTCCAACGAGTTGAAATCTTGAAAGGATGCGCGAGTCAACTTAATGTACCTCTTAGCAGCCGAGCTGATGAGAGTCCTTTGGAACAGGCGGAGCCGGATTGAATCGTCAAGCCATGAATTTGACGAACACCAAAGGTGGTAAGTCATAACATGGGCTTGAGGATCTTCTCCAGCTTTGCCGTCGAATTTAGGACAATCGCCAGGTATCTTGGTTGGAACTGGTGGCCAGAATGGATTATGAAGGATAGGATCATTAGTCAATTTGGATACATCCGGCAGTTCCAATGTTGCTAAAAATGGTAGTTGAGGATTGAAGGACATCTGTAGCTATGGATACGAGGTAGCACCAAAGTTCCAACTAGTTGCTAGTTGCCCCCATTGGTTTTGTCCGGACGGACCAGGCCCATAAGAGTTTTGTTCGTAGGGATTCTGTCCATAGGGGTTATAGCCATAACCAGACGGTTGACCCTGGATCTGCCCCCCAGCACCCCATTGATTACCAACCCGGCCTACAGGAGCAACATACTGTTGCTGATAATTTTGATAAGGAGCAACCTGCATTTGTTGATAATTTTGGTACGGGGCAAACTGAGCTTCCCCTGGGGTTTCTGGTAACCATACAGTTGCTGGGCTCCATACTGAGCCTGGGGACCAGGCTACGCTTGGTAAGAAGGTTGGGATAGAAACCCACCTTGCATCTGAAGACCAGTTTGAGTCTGGGGCCCAGCCTGGGGCTGAAAACCGGGTTGAGTTTGAGAAGCAATCACCATATGCATGCCCGTTTGAGCAGGCCCAGAAAGATGTCCTTGAGAGGTTGGAGATTGGGCCACCTGGTCGGAAGGTTGCCCTGGTTGAGTTTGGGACGGAACCACTTGCCCAGAAGGTTGAGCTTGCTAGGTGTTAGGTTGTCCTTGTACAACCGAGGGTTGTCCTTGCGGAACGGATGGCTGAGTAGACTAAACGGTTCGTTGACCTTGGGGTTGACAAACTTGTCCAGATGGTTGACTAGCCTGAGTAGTGGGTTGGCCTTGCTGCACATAAGGCTGACCACCCTGCCCAGAAGGGTACCCTTGCTAGATTCCAGGTTGTCCGTGTTGCACATAAGGTTGTCCTGGATTCCCATAGGGTTGATCGGAGGGGTATCCCTGCTGGACTCCAGGTTGTCCTTGTTGGATATAAGGTTGTCCCGGATTTCCAGAGGGTTGTCCGAGATAGATGAAAGACGGACCACCATAGGCCGAAGGCTATCCACGGAAGGGTTGTCCTTGTGGGCCTCCAGGCTGCCCTGGATAGGTTTACCCGTAATACTGCTGCCCATAATAAGGCTGCATGTAAGACGGTTGACCTTGAGACGATGGTCCTTGGTAAGGCTGTCCTTGATCCGAACGGAGTGCTTGGCCACCACCATAACCAGTGGTACCCCAAGCAACGCTTAACAGGACCGAGACCTAAACCGTAGGCTAAGATGGCAAGGACATATACAAATGATGCCCTACAGGGTCATAATAATGACCTGGACCTTGCGTGCCCGGATTCTGGATGGCATGCATATACTGAGTATATGCCTCCCCTGCTAGAATGGAACCAGAAGAAGGTGGGGAACTACATGCAGGATGGACAACTCTGGGTGTATGTGCCGTTTGGCCAGTATGTACTGAACTGTGGGACGGACCAGCAACAGTAGTTATAATCGAAGATGCCGTAACGACACTAACAACCGGTGTTGAAGACTCTACACAAACAGTCATAATAGTTGGGATTGAAGTGACAATTGTATTGTGAACTTGTGAAACAAAAGATCCTGTAGTGGGAGTGATGTTGTGATCCCACATGGTACCTGAAGAGGAGTTCCTAGAACCCATAGCATCCCTCAAAGCCTTATAGCATAAGGGTACTGTGACACCGAGAGGGGTGACAGTGAAGGCCGGAATTATGGCCGGGGATGTGGCCGGGATAGGAGTCGCGATACTTGACAAAACAGGCATCTCACTTGCTATAGGAGACGTGTCATCCATGTCGGAGGAAGACATTGGGACCGAAACACCAGTAGGAGTAGAAGGAAAATCCTCTTCGTAAGGCTCCCAAACAAGGTTCCAAAATAGATCGTGAAGATCGTCTTCTGGAGCGCGAGAGTTCAATGGTTGGACACTCGGAATAACAGGAAAAGTGTCACCACAAACCGGTGTCTCAGGAGCAGCAGAAGAAGGAGACCCTTGGTCACTAGGGACGGGAGACGGGATCAATGGATCCTCCAGGATGATTCGATTCAAAAAATCCTAGACAAGCTAATGAGAAAAGACCCTACTCAAACTAATGCAAACAAGATCTAACAGGGTAAGTGTGAACGTGGCTGAATAAATTTTAAGACACAAGGACATAACTTGACCTTTTCATCTTTAAAGAGTTGAGAAAAGGAAAAAAAGATGACTCTAGTCGCCTTCAAATGTTTAGTGAGCCCGAAGTGACAAATGCTCAAGTGAGCCTTTTCTTTTAGGGAGTCCGAAAAGGATCAAAAAGTGACTACTCTGGAGAACTAGGCAAAGGGTTTACCTGACAATCCGTAAAACTGCATATACACCTTAGGAATCATATGAAAACCAAGGACTTTCTGTACCGCAGTCAATCTTCCCGAATGCTGTGTTCGGTGCGTTACGGGTCGTAAGGCGGTAGACACGGCTTCCTGTGGATAAAGGATGATAACCTAGTGGGGTCTCCCCATATACTCGACGGTACGTGGGAGCACAAGTCCGTACTAGACCATAATTGAGTCACAAGAGGAGGAATCACCCAACCTTGAGTGGAAACAAAAGTGACTAGGTTTACATCGCCAAAGAATGTCTCTAGCCTATACCTCTAAAAAGTGAGCGTTATGTTCCAATGCATTGTTAGATTCATTCGTTTTATTTTAAAGTTGATCTTGTATTAGGTTTTAATTTTCAGGCCTTATCGTATGTAATCTCTCAAAATTCCCTAAATGCAATCTATATGCCAAAATATGTCATTTCATTCGATGAATGCTCATTACGAGAGAGTTCAAGAGCTTTCATGCAAACGAAATGATCACAAAACAACAAAGAACTTCCCTAATGTAGCTAATGCAAATTAACAAACTTTTCTTTAAGATCACTAATCACTAATCGAAATGAAAAGTTCTAATTCTCATTAACTAGTTCAAAGCAAAAGAGATTTTTCTTTTTGATGATGGCAAAATGCACTAAACAACTTTGAGAAATGACAACAAACAAATTCTATTCAATACAAGCACATTCAGTTCTCTAAATCACAAATCAAACTTCCAAAGAACAAGAAAGATCCCAAAGACACCAATGAGCCATGTAATCTAGTCTCAAAGTGAGATGAAGCGGAATTCAAGTGAAGACAAAGCAAGTCACCCAAATAACGCAACAAAATGATTTACAACCACCAAACAAGTGCAAGGGAGCAATCAAATAATCGACTGGAACACTAGAAGATCAAAACACCTGAGGAAGGCTCGACACACAAAGCCACTAGATGCCCTAGGGCTAGAAATGTGAAATTGATGGAAAAAAGCAAACACCCAAAGGGTAACGATCAAAGCCAGTGAAATCACACTCCAACACAATCAAGTAGTCTAGAAAAGGTACCTAGAACAAAAACCAAGCTCAGAGGGCTCTCAGCCAAGAAAACTTCAAAAGTTCCCAGGCTTGGCGCGACTATCAGGCTGCAACTAGCGCCTTTCAGGGATTGGCGCGGGTTGTCAATGTGCAACTTGTGCCAATTGGCACGACTGTAATGCTATAAACAAGCGCCAGTCGAGTTTTCTATGGAAAACTAAAAACAAAAGAGCCAAAGCTAAGTCAACAGTACCCAGCTACACCAAGGGGCAAGAAGCAACACAGGGATTCAACCCAGAAAGCTAATCAAGCAAGAGAAACCAAGAAACAAGGCAAGTTCCAAGCCGTTCAGTTCGTAAACCAAACCGGAGATGGACTGAAGTGGCATTGATCTACTTTGCTAATGCAGAGCAATAGCGTTTCAAAGGCTATCTGGTCGTACTTCAGGCTCCGTCTAAAGTTTACAAATCAAACAACAAGACAAAACAAACAACAAGGAAAAAAGCCAACTCCCCAGCAGAGTTGCCAAATTGTTGTGGAGGTAAATCCCCTCTGCGGACAGAGGCGATCCCTACTAGCCCAAATGGGGTCTAGCAACAATCGAACAACTAACACGCAGGTTCCTAATTGCAAATTAAAGACCGATGATGAGGGCCTACCTAGATTCCAACGCTAGTACTTGTAGAAGAGTCGTCGCTCTCGTTCCTTCGCTCCAGCTGGTCACGATCCCCACGATCCTCGTGAACGGACACCTGCACATGCAAAGAATGACACAAATACAAGTGTAAAATCCAATAGATGCAACTATATATCAATCAGAAAGGATATAACTCAAACATCATTATAAAGACAATAAGAGTGGAACCATAATGATAGTCGTCTATTATTATTGATAAACAAAGAAGAATACAACCAT